>PVJC01000950.1:0-105017 GCA_004026665.1 Murina feae | reverse complement strand
TTCTCAAAGGTGTGCTACCAGATAATTTGAATAGTTCTGCTAAGATAATATTTTTAAAGCTGCACCTCCCTCCAACTTCTCGTTGTTCCTCATTGAATTTGCCAATTTATCCCAATTTCTTATATAACTTTTAAAAAGAATTGCTCAACTTTTTAATATGCCATCACTGAAGGGCACAGCTAAAACAAGACGGTATCTTCAATTTAAAAGTAAAAATGAAATTGCTTTCTCTCAATTATTTTTGAAATTCAAATATATGCTGGATAATGTCTGAACAAATTAACTTCATGGCAAAGAGCTGAAAGGATTCTTCGCTAAGTGATAAAAGGTGGAGAAATGAAGTTGCATTTAATTGCCTATCAGATCTGAATAGAGCCAAGAAGTTAAACAATCAAGTCACTTTTTATTAGATTTTTTTCCTTAAGATGACTTGTACCAAGTGTCCCACAATGCTCTCCACAGTCTGTGTTAGTAGTGCCCTTGGTTGTGTAAAAATAATAACAGTATTAGATTCAAAGTTTGTTGTAAGGATCAAATATAAGTATCTCCAAAGAGCATCTAGCATTATTAGTGTGATATGGGCATTATTAGTGTGATGTCTGCAGAAATTATATGTGAGCACCAAACATTACCACTGGCTCTGGGTCCTCAAAGTATTTCTCATCTAAGTTGTCTTCCCTCAGAAAGTATGTGAAAATCAGAACAAACTAATAGGTTTTGGGGAAAAAACAACTTTTTTGGAATAAAATGATGGTGAACTAATTATTTCTAGTATTATTCTCAAAATGAAACTCAGCAGAAAGTATTTAACATTTGGCAAATGGCTTAAGATCTTGTTAAAATGCCCTGCCCTGCACTGGCCAGTGTTGCTCAGTGGGGAGAGAGTCCGTCTGAGCTTGATTCCTTGTCGAGGGCATGTACCTGGGCTGCAGGTCCAAACCCCAGGGCACATTCAGGAGGCAACAATCCATGTGTCTCTCACATCAATGTTTCTCTCTGTCTCTCTGTCCCCCACCCCCCTCACCCCCCGCACTCTCTCTAAAAATCAATGGAAAAACATATCCTTGGGTTAGAATTTATATATATAATCTCCTACCCCTGGAAGGCACTGAACTAGAAGAAATGAATAAATGAGAAGAGAACTAAAATACAGAGCATTTGATTCAGAATGCCTGAAGCTTTCATTTTCTACCTAATACATCGAATGTTAAAACCGGGATCCAGTTTTGTTTTTTCCATTCCTTCCAAAAGACATCTCAGTCTTCCCTACTACCTGCCATAGGCCTCAGATGTTTAGTTTTCTTTATTCATATACACACATCTATCAGGGATTTGACAATGTGCACAAGAGCACACACCTTTAAAACGGGGAGAGCGAACAAAAATAAAAATAAAATGGGGAGAGCTGTCAAATCATCAGAGCGGATGAGGCAGTACCTTGACTTTCTACTATTTCTACCAGCCAGAGAAATGACAGCTTATCTAGGTGTGCCACCAAAGACAAATAATGCCAGGTAGCTTATTCACTGTATTTTCCTGTAGGTATTTATCGTATTAGAGTGCCTAGGCACCAACTGTCTCCTTCCTTAGAGCATCCAGGTGCCCCTTTTCTCAAATCCATGCCTCTCCCTGGAAATATTTTGCTTGGATGTGGTGGAGCCCACTTCCCTTCCGCTTTAAAAACTGGTAGAAAATGACACCTCCCCTCACCTTCCCTCTATCACTTCAGCGAGGACAAGAGGCTTGGCTGATAGATATATCATGTTCTCAGGTATTAAGGCAAGTGGGATGGGGAAAGTTGTGTTAGATTAACATGCCAAAAAGGACAGCAGAATGCATAAGTTTCTGGTGTCAGTGCAAGTAGTATTAAGATGAATCAAGCAGAGTTCTTAGAATTAGATGCATGTTATCATAGACCTTAGACTTCCACATACAAACTACAACACTGCTATGTCTCTGAACTCACTGTGCAGGGAACGTGCATTTCCACATCCCCCAAACAGAAAAAAGCAGTTGAGTTAAAACTTGAGAAGCCATGTGCCAGCAAGAATGGGCCCTCCTCTGTACCTGACATCGCACATGACCTTGGTGTACTTTACTGGCAGGAGTCTGCAAAGCAAGGAAATGCAATCTCGGCTCTCACATCCTATCCTCATGCCATTATCATGGTATTCACTGCACACATGTGAATAGTGTTTGAAGAATAGGCCTTCTGAATTCAAATAAACTGTAAGTCATTTAAATACAATTGATTCGTATTTGCTTAAATTGTGTACATGTTGCTTAACTTAGTTGGTTCCAAAATAAATTAAAAATCAGTAACACTTACTAACTCTCCCCAAAATATTACTTTTGTCTAAAGGCAGTTTCTAATGATGTATGTGTTAATATACATTTGAATTATGTTATAACTTTGGTATAAATTTATTAAAAATAATAAGTTTTTTTATGCTATAAGCATTGATACTATTTCTTTAAATGATCTGATTAAAATCCTAGCCCTGACTGAAGAGCTTTGCACAAGTAACTTTAACATTTTGGGATCTCAATTTCTTCATCTGTGCAATGAATAAAATAGTAGTATTACTTCAGAGGGTTGCAAGCGTTAAATAACACATGTTCAAAAGGTAGTACAATACACTGTGCACAGCAAGCTATCACCACCATATCTTCTTTTCCCATTTTTAAAAATATTTTTAATTGATTTTTACAGAGAGAGGAAAGGAGAAGAGAGGGAGAGGGTGAAACATCCTTGTGAGAGTGAATCAATGACAGGCTGCCTCCTGCATGCCTCCCATTGCGGGCAGAGCCTGCAACCCGGGCACGTGGCCTGGCTCGGAATCGAACCAGGAATCAAACCAGCAACTCCCTGGTGCACAGGACGATGCCTGTCAACTGAGCCACACCAGCCAGGGCCATCATCTTAATCACCTTCATCCTCCCTTATAACAACTACTTCACCAGTTTCCACATATCATTCTAGCCGTGTGGTGGCATGGCACGACAGTGGCCGTGTCTGCCAGCAGCTTCTATTTATCTGCATGTTTGTAAGACCACCATTCACATTAACTTCCACAAGGAAAACAAGAGGTTCAGAACATATGCCCTCCTTGTTCAGGATCCACTTTACTACTAATTAGAAAGTATAACTTAGAGTGAGCAAGTAAAATCAAATGACAGTAATATATTAGGGTTGAGGGGGAAAGGGGAGAGAGAGAGAGAGAGAGAGAGAGAGAGAGAGAGAGAGAGAGAGAGAGAGAGAGAGAGAGAGAGAGAACCTTTTAGAATTTAGCCAACAGTTAAGTCATTAGTATACCTACTGGATTAAGTTCAGTGACGTCCCATTCGAGGTACTCTGCCACATGCATCATCTGGCTGATGATGTTTTCTAGCTCCTGGAGCAGAGAGAGAGGAAGTAAGAATGCAAAGACTTACTAACTTCTTTAACTTTGACTCAGGGGAATTACTGGTTCTACCTGTTCCTCAAAAACTAAGGGTCGTATGATTAATTATATAAATATTTTAAAGGTCTGATTATACATAAAAGAAGAGCGTAAATATAAGCTCATTTTATTCTTTGTCTAGAAATCTTCACCAGGAGAGGGCACAATTAGACAAAGAAAGAGCATCTGATGAAAGTAGGAGCATGCATATTTCCACAAGATGTGACTTTTAAATCAGTGAGTAACCTGATCTTTTGGCTTGAAAGCAGGTGTGGAAGGAAGTGTCTGAGGGCAAAGGAGAGGTTTATTTTTATTCTGACACACTGAGAATGCATACTGACTGTTCTAGCCATTTATTAGAATAATTTGCTCTATTAGAAGAGTCTTCAGGGTCAAAATTGGGAGGCTAAGTATGTGTAGAGTTTATTTTATGAGGGGATAGAATTTTAGTTTGAATTTTCACATTATTCTTCTCAAATGTCCACTCTTTGAAGAACTGCTAGTAAATACATATGGCTTTGCTAAATAAATTAAAACATTTTATACTCATTAATTTAATCTCCAGAAAAGATTAAAGATACATTGTAATGCTAGTAATTCTTAATGGATTCAATGACATAATTAAAAGTGGTATTTAATAGTATGATAATTTAAACTATAGGTATAAAAGAATAATATTTAAAGTATATTAACCAAAGATTGTTCAACTGAAACTTCTGATATAATGTATGCAGTTAATATTCATAAAGTCAGGACGGAAATACCATAGAGAGGTTTTCCTTTGGGAGGCCATGAATCCCTCTGATCAAAGCTATATTCTCACCAGAATAGATGCAATCATGAAATGCTATTTATGTAACAAAAGTTGCCCCCAAAACAATACAAATATATGTGTGTTTATTTACTACAGATAAAAAAATTTAAACACACATCCCTTGGAATTAGAGGCTAGAATTTTTGTGTGTGTTATTATCTTTCACTTACAATATTTTTTTGTTTATGCATGCCTTCGTGGTTGGGAATGGTTAAAATCGCTGAGAATGGAAACTATTTTTGGTGGACTATTATGTAGGTTTGTAACGTTAGCTAAGTCATTTAACCTCTCTTAGACTCAGTTTCTTTCTTTTTATTTATTTATTTTTTTTAATCCTCAACCGAGGATATTTTTCCATTGCATTTTAGGGAGAATGGAAGAGAGAGGGAAAGACAGGGAAACATTGATGTGATAGAAACACATGGACTGGTTGCCTCTTGTATAAGACCCACCATGGCCCGGGCTGGGGAGGAGCCTGAATCCAAGGTATTGACCAGAATGGAACCCGGGACCCTTTGGTCCTCAGGCTGGTGCTCCATCTACTGAGTCAAACCAGTTAGGGCTAGACTCAATTTCCTACTCAGTAAAAACATTATTGCTGCAATTCTAATCTTACCTAGTTTATAGAATTGTTACAAAAATTAAACATGCTATTACATAAAATGCACTTATCTTGTCTGACATATTGCCAGTGATCAATAAACATTAATTAGTATTATTTAGACATAGTGGTCATTTTTCTAAGAGTCAGTTTTACTCTGCTTTGCCTTCAATATGCAAACTGCTACATCTTTAAATTTCTAAGGAAAATTTCATGCTAATATTGAAGGAAATATACTGGGACAGTAAATGTTGTGGAGGAAACCATAAAAATTAAACCCAGATTTTTTTAATTATAAAAGAAACAAAAAAACCTAGTTTTATCATAAACAAGTTAAATAACTCATTGTTTAATATTGTAAATATAGCCACAATTATTGCTAGTAATTTTTTATATTTAAAAAATGGCAGAGATCAAAAAAGTATTTGATTAAATTTTTAAATCAGCTGCCAACCCATGGCTAAAAGCCTAGTGAAGAAACATTCTTATAATTTAATTAAAAATAGACATTAAATAAAACAGAGCAGCAGTAAAAATATAATTTGTATTAGTGTATTCAGAAGTGCTACAATAAGCTTATTGAAATATCTAGAAAAAATATCTAAACTCCTAGCTATGAAATGACACCAGAAAATGAGCAAATGTATCATGTAGCTTAATACTCTCAAATAGAAAAAATGAGCACCACTGGGCCCATAACAGTAAGAGCATTTGAAAATATAGAAACACTTAAACATAAGATATCCTGCAGTCATAACATCAATTCAGATTGATGTTCATATCCTGGAGTGGAACTGTATATTTTCATTGCTCTCAGGAGAAACTAATGGACCATTGTCCTACTGAGTGCTACAGAAGCATGTCTTCAACTTCACTGCTTTGCTTGTAAAAAAAAACAACAAACAAAACAACAACAACAACAACAAAAAAAACACCTGTTTGAGCCCTGGCAGAGGGAGGACCCCAGATGATGAGAGACACTCATTATCTGAAATACTGTCTATTTTAATCAGTATTAATTATATCACAACATTTGTTTTTCAAAGTGCCTGTGTACCCATGGAGGGACCTAGAGAATATTATGCTAAACAAAATAAGCCAGTCACAGAAAGATAAATATCACATGCTCTCCCTTATTTGTGAAATCTAATGAACAAAATAGGTCCAGAGACATGGAAGCATGAAACAGACTGATGAATCTCAGAGGGAAAGAGAAACAGAGGGGTCAGGGTCCAGGGGGGGGGTGGCGGGGGGGTGATGGAAGGAAGAGGTTACCCAAAGAACTTACATGCACATTTGCATAACCCATGTTCACAGACAATAGTGTGGTGAAGGCTAGGACAGGGGACAGAGGGGCAGTGGTGGGAGGAGGGGGTCAATGGGTGGGGGACATCTATAATACTTCCAACAATAAAGATAATTTTTAAAAAAATTCCATAGTCTCACATTCTGTTATTAACATTCTTATATTTCTTTATATAACAGGAAATAATGCAATATACAAAATATATTACTTGCAAATATAAAATGTATTATTGGATGGAATCTGAGATATACAGATGAGTCCCTGAGCCTAACTTCTCTTTTGGAAATTATTAATAATTTGCATGTATTAGGTGTAAAATAAACAGTTAATTACTTCTTTCAGTTAAGTCAGACATAGGTGGTATTTTTCTTGTATTGCTTTTTAAAAAAATTTTAAATATATTTAATTGATTTTTTACAGAGAGGAAGGGGGAGGGATAGAGAGTTAGAAACATCGATGAGAGAAACATCGATCAGCTGCCTCCTGCACACCTCCTACTGGATATGTTCCTGCAACCAAGGTACATGCCCTTGACCTGAATCAAACCTGGGACCTTTCAGTCCGCAGGTGGATGTTCTATCCACTGAGTCAAACCGGTCAGGCTCTTCTATTGCTTTTTACATCTAAACTATAGAGTGTGCGAATTGCATTTAAAATTGAATGAGGCATTTAAAAAGGGAAGTTGGTCAAAACAATTTGTAAATACATTTAACTATTCCAACAGCATAAATGATTAAGAATACTTTAAAAAGCAGGTAAATGACCTGGCCAGTGTGGCTCATTTCTTAAGCATTGACCTCTGAACCAGGAGGTCACAGTTTCATTCCCAGCCTGGGTTGTGGGCTCCATTCCCAGTAGGGGGCATGCATGAGGCAGCTGATCAATGATTCTCTCTTATCATTGATGTTTCTATCTCTCTCCTTCTCTCTTCCTCTCTGAAGTCAATAAAAACATATTTTAAATAAAATAAAAAGAAAATAATAGTAATTAAGTTGACTTTATAATTCCTTTAAATTCTACTTGTATTCTCAATATTTTCACTAATGTCAAATCTTACTTTTTTCTTTCTAGATCAATGGGCCATAACTTTCTCATGTTTTATTCAAATAAGTTAGTCTTTTTTTAATCTTTCAGTGCATAACATTTATGTAGTAAAATTATTCAATAGATAAATTGTGATCCTAACAGTTTTTTCAGACCACTCTCTTTCAAAAAGTCAATGATAAAAATACTGTGCAGGTGCATGAAAATTATATTAAGCATGTCTTCTGTGGTAACAGCTTATAAATTTATTCATTGCATTTTTTTCTGAACCAACTACTTTAAAATTTTCACAGAATATTTGAAGAAAAACATTACCGAGCTGTCCAGGAAACCATTCCCATCCGTGTCATAGAGGCGGAACATAACTAGAAATAAAAGAGATATTGAAAAATAAGATTATAGGTAAGATCAATATTATTATAAGGCATATTCTTCAAAACTGTATTTTCTATTGGAAACAAATATTAAGTCCCTCCCTTATTTAAAGCAATTAAGCAGTGAGATCATTTCTCAGCTGAAATTGAAAATGAGTCA
Organism: Murina feae; assembly: GCA_004026665.1. Taxonomy (NCBI): domain Eukaryota; kingdom Metazoa; phylum Chordata; class Mammalia; order Chiroptera; family Vespertilionidae; genus Murina; species Murina feae. The sequence goes on along the minus strand of PVJC01000950.1, from coordinate 97,275 downwards.
GTTAATTAAAAATATTATCAGATATAAATTCTATCAATATTATATATTTCGAAAATATTATTGTTTGTTCTAACTCTTTAGTACAAAATCATTAACTGGAAACTCAAAAATAATAAGAGAAGAAATTTAGATATCGAGAATCTGGATAATAAAATATAATTTACTCAGAGGACTGGAAATCAATTATAATTTGGGATCTACCATCCATGATTATGTGAAATTATATGGGCTTCTCAAACACTGTTTTTCTCTCTGCAAAAAAGAATACTCATCCGGTCATAAGACACACATCTGCTGTAAAATGATGCACACAAATGCCTATCAAAACCAGCAGTCACTACACAAATATAAGCCATTATTTTGATTGATCTCCAAGCAATATGGGAAAGGAAGGAAGGTTGAAAAATCAGAAAATTTTTCTGATGGAGGAAGACAACAGATAAAATGCATTATTATCATGGCTATAACGTTGTGTTTAAGTCTGAGATATAGTTTTGTAGAGTAGCCACTCTTGGAATTGGTCAAGTAAAGACGTGGCATGTTGGCTTTGAGGTAGTGAACTCTGGAAAGCAGGATGGCAGAGTCCGCAACTGGCCTCAGGATTCCCTTGTATAATTCACACACCACCAGGAGACCACAGAAGTGGCTGCAGGTGCCATATTGAGATAAACAAAGAAAATGACACAGCTGAAAAAATAGACAAGTGGAAGTGAAGGTTTGTGTTGGGTTTGCATAATTTCCTGTAGAATCTTGATGTCTGAGGTCTATAGTATCAAATGAAGACACTGATCACTAGGAAGCACAGTTACACAATGACCTTGATCATACATTTGTATAATTTTCATTTTTGTATTTAAAGTCATTATTATATCTCACAAATTCTAAGATATGAGTATTTATCAGATGCAAACTAGTCTGCAGATTACTAAAAGGGAAAAAAATGCTGTAAATCTATTATATTTTATTTATGGTCAAATGCAAACAGTCTTTAAAGATGTTAAAATGCAAGGGAAACTTGTGTACCTAATGAATTACGGAAAATAGTAGGCTGGCTAAGAGACAAAAAGGTCTTTTAGCCATTTGTGCAAACCATATTCTCTCTCATATACTCAAAAAGTGAGAATAAAAATCAGGGAGAAAAGCACCTATCACCACGAGGCTACTAAGCATTTCAGGATTTTCTAGTGCAGCAGAAAATGGTAAAAATCTCTTTGTAAATGGCAAGATTTCACACACCACTCCGACAATGGGTTAGCTACCAGGAGCAAGTCTAGGACTTAGAAAACCCTAACTATATTTTAGAATGAAAGACACTTGTAACTCTGCTAAACTATTGTAAATGGCTGCTAAACTAGTTCATACAGTTCAGACATATGGAAACCCATGCCTGTTGGTAAACCTTGTTGGAAACATGAGCTCAAAGACATACACACAAATGGAATGAATGTGTTGGCCACCATCACTCATTTCTAGCAGCATCTGAAACTTCTTGCTGTATTCTGAAAGCCACATTTTACAAAGCACCAGCACAGCTGAAATGGCAGGCACCTTTTCTTTGAGAGCTTGATTTGAAGGTGACCCAGGCTCTACCAATCAAAGCACAAGCCAAAATGACCAGTTAGATGCTAGTAATCCAAGAAAACAGGAGCTGCTCAGAATCTATCCTGGTGATGGGGGGCAGTAACAACAGGAGCAGACGCTGAGGAGAGAGTATCAGGGTCCTGGATGGGTCAGAGGTGCTGGCATTGAAATGTGCATTGTCTGAGCTCAGAGGCAGCAATGGGTTTCCCTCTCATCCAGTTTCTACTTCATATGGTCACTGTTCCTAAAGAACTAGCATCCCCATCTAGTTTTCTAACTCTCCTAATGACTCAGTGTGTTCCTCAGTATCATTTGAAAAATGAGAACCTGCTTCACTAAACATAAACTTAATTAAAAAGTAATCAGTTTCTCTAGCTCCCTCTGTGATACTATGAACTAAAAATTGGTTTTAAAAATAAGCACATTATTATTGCCCAGCTGGTATGGCTCATTGGTTGAGTGCCGGCCTATGAACCAGGAGGTCAAGGTTCAATTCCTGGTCAGGGCACATTCCCGGGTTGGGGGCTAAGTCCCCCACAGGGAACATTCAGGAGGCAGCCAGTCAATGAATCTCTCATTGACGTTTCTATCTCTCTATCCCTTCCCCCTTTTCTCTATAAAATCAATAAAAATGTACTTTAAAAACAGACACATTATTGAAGTATTATAGATAAATGTAACATTGAATAAATAATCTAAGTGAATATGCCAATGTAACTAATTATTCAAGTCAAGGAATCGAATTACTATTAACACAGCAGAAATTCTCTCATGCTCCCTCATCTTTGTTTCTTCTCCCCTTTACAAAGTTAACCACTATCTTGGACTTTTATGTGCATTCTTTCGATTTCAGCATCATTTACTGAATGTCATACCACTGAAGTCCATCTGTATTGCTGTGTATAGCATTAACTCGTTCATTTTCTTTTCTACCCATTCATCCAATGTATACAAGCATCACTGTTTTTCTCATTCTAAACTTAAGATACATTTAGGCCATCCCAGTTTGCTATTTCTAGTAAGGCTACTTGTGCAATTTCAAAAAATTCTGCTAGAAATTTTCTTTTAAATGGTGCTTGTGCTTAGATGAGCACTGCCCTGTTGGTTACAAACCAGTAAAAGATTTGCCTGGGCCTTAGGATTGGCAAATATTTTCTTTTAGTAACATTGCCAGACATTTCAAAAGTGATATGACCAAACTAGATTCTAAACAGCAGTCAGTAAGGGTTTGAGTTGCTCCATATCTTCACAGCACTGGGTATTGCCATCCTAACCTAAGCCATTCTGATGAAGGTATAGTGTGTGGTATGCACTGGGGTTTCAATTTCCATTTCCCTGATTACTAGTGATATTGAGCTAATTTTCATTCATTTAGTTCCCAGAAACACTGGAACTTTCTAGGATATTCCAGACTCACGTCGTTTCAGTTCTAGCCTGGCTGGTGGCAATTACATGAGAGATTTACAGTGAACACTTCCCAATTAAGCTTTTTCCAGACACAAAAATGAGAGATAATAAACTGAATTATTCTGTTGTCTTAAACCATTATACTTTGGTGGTAATATATTGCAGTAGAAAAAGGAAGAGTATGGAAAATCAATTATGCAGTTACTCTTACTAGAAATCTAATCTTTACTTGTGCTGCTGGGCAGACACTGTCATAATCAATGTACCCCTGCAATTTCCAAATTCCCTATTTTGTTCCACTGACTTGCCTATCATTGCATCAATATCGCACTGTCTTAGTTACTGAAGCTTTTAAAAAAATACCTTGATGTGCAATCAAACATATCCTTTAACTGTGTTCAACTTCAGCTTTGTTTCAGTAATTTACATGCTGATCTTAAACTTTATATCAACTAAAAAAGACTAAGAATGCCCAGAACAACCTTAAAAAGGGAAAATGAATTTGGAAGATTTATATTACCTGACTTAAGAATTGCTAAAAACCAAGGATAATCAAGAGAGTGAAGTCTAGCTAAAGGGGAGACAAATAAAATAATGGAGAGTCAGTGAAAGAGGGTATAGTGGGGATAAATGGTGATGAAAAAAATTAAATAATGGAAGAAAATAGAGTCCAGCTATAGAACCACACACATATGGTGAACAAAATACTAAAACAGTTCAATGAGATTTTTAAAAAAGGTGTTGGTTTTTTAAATGACAATGGAACAACTAGACAGATACCTGTATATTTTTTTAAAAAAAGAACCTTGAACTTTTAAAAAAATGAACCCTAATTTTAACATTAAAGCTAAACTATAAACCTTCTAGAAAATACCTTCACAACATTAATCAACCATCATGACAAATAAAAATAATAGGTAAATTAAATTTTATGAAAATTAGAACTCTGTTCATAAAAAAGGATGAGAAAATAAATACCAACTTGAAAAGTTTTCAGAGCACATATACTGACAAAGAACTTGTTTCCAGAATATATGAACAAATCTTAAAACTCAGTAATAAAATGAACTCATTGAGAAAGAGGCAAAAAATTGAGCAGATACTTCAAAAAAGGAAGATGTATGAATGGCCAATCAAAACACACTGCTCAGTATCATCAATCATAAAGAAAATGAAATGTTAAGCCACAATTAGAAACCACCATATACCTATTAAAAAGAATCTGGAATTCAAGTTTTTCCCTGAAGTCCAGTCTACCAAAACTACTCAACCTCTTAGCCTCACAGTTATAATTGTAAGAATTTTAATTTAAAAACAGTGGCAAAAACAGTCTCCCCTCTACTAGAAATTTGACTCACAAATGCAACTTGTCTTGATAATTCCCTGAAAGTTTCAGATCAAATATAAATAAATAAAAATTGTCTCTGAATTTTCTAGTTGTTTCCAGTAGGAAAATTAGTCTAAAGACACTAAGTTCACTATTGTCTGAAGGAGACGCCCTAAAAATTTTTTCATAATTAATTTTTAAACACATTAATAGGAATTAATAGCATTCTAGGAATTCTAATTCATGAAGGATGTTAGAGAACTTTGGTTTTAGTTAATAATAATAGCAATAACTGAGTATCATATACTCTAAAGCTCACCAGGTCTAAATCAAGCATAAATGTTTTCTCTGCTTCTGGATAAGAAAGAAAAATTTTAGGATTTTAATTTTCAGTAATAAGTCTTCTTTATTGTAGTGAAGTCGTGCAAAATATGAAGTATAGAACACAATGTTAAACTTGGCTTTCTATGGAAGTGCCACTCAGTTAGGGATGAACGAAGCATAAATCTACAAGCACACACAGCGAATGTGAGAAGAGAACCACCAAATTGTAGATGCTGTGAAATACATGGAAAGTGCCTTGGCAATCATTAAGCTGGTAATGCAGAGGAGGCAAACACTTGCACAGAGATGGCAGTGAGTTGGACAGGTAATTGATAATCTTCACGAAAGAAGTTATATTCTCGAATACTAACCCCTGCACCTCATATCTGCGGGTGTGACAGCTCTGTCCCAGCAGAAGACTGGATCTTTGAGCTCTACATCAATCCAACCACAGGAATGCTGAGCACTTAGGAATTCTAATGTTTAGGGTATTATTTCAAATAAAGGGGAATTATGTGACAGTCTATATATTGGATTTGAGAGCATAAGTCCCCTTCCTCATCTCCAATGAGTCAGACTTAAACCTCAACCACCCATCTACCTACCCACCACCACCAGGGAGCCCCTTCAAAACAAACTAATTCACACAAAACATCATAAAAAAGAGGAGAGTTTAAATATGCAAAATAAGAATAGGAGCACATAAAAATTATGTTGAGAACAAAACTGATTCTCTGTGAAGTTAAAAGTATATTAGAGAAAGTGGGGGGAGGGGGGAAGAGTCATCATAGATGGAGATGTCCCAGATACTGAAGGAAAGACATGAGAAAAGAAGTTGGAAAATAGGGAAATACTGGAAAAATAATTCAAAGTTCTGTCATGGAATTTAAACACCCAAACATACTGGTTCCAAAAGACTGAATAAGTAAAATGAAGCAGGAGGTAACTAGCAATGAAAAGATTAAAGAACAGATGAACAACTTCTAAAACAAAAATTTATAGTGATGGATTGGGGAATTAATTAGCTACACAGAAATGGAGACATGCATTAGATAAGGGAAAAGCCAATTATTAAACCTATGGAAAATAAAAATTGGTTTGATAATCATATAGAACCTTTCCCTTTTAAAATAATACGGATGTAATTAATACCTACCAACAAATATTATAAGAAGATTATTCCTTTCTAATATTTAAAAGTAAGTTTAGGCCCAGAATCAAGTGAATCATTGAATGAATATATCTCATTTTTAAAACTAACATAATAAAGATATAGATTTTTTAGGTGCAACAATGATTTAAGCCCAATATTAAAATTATTCTGCCAACGTGATAGCTTCCAAAGGTGGGCATCTATTACGTAGTTACAAGCTACTTTTTCACCCACTTTTTTTCTATTTTTATGCTCATGTAATTGTGCTTTATATAGAAACAATTATGTGCTCACACATGAATTTGGTTTAAAGATCAAAGCAAAGACATATTATGCCATATAAGGGCAATTCTTTAGCTCTAGAATTTTCCTTCTTCCAGGAAAGAAAGCAGATTTATCTAGCTTTTCCTTGAATATCATTTCAGTATACTCTGCTCTTTCTATTTTGCATCATTATTGATATAAAAATACAACATCGAATTTGTTATTAAATATTAGAAAGTATGTATTTTTTAAAAGATTTAAACTTGAATTTCTTTAATTCATTTACTTTTATTTTATTTTATTTTTTTAACCATTTTATGTATTTCAAGACCTGTTTTCTAAACCTTCAGGGCAGAGGTAAAAAAATTAGCTGTTTGGAGTACCTGAAGTAATGGAGTAATATTTTTTTCCACAAGAGAAACAATAATAAAAACAATGAAACAAATCTTTTCAGAATAAAAAGAGCACTTATAAATAGGTCAGAAATCATGAGTTTGGGTCACAACTAGATAAACTGTTGGTATAATTAATGCCCAGTCTCTGGGCTTTTTTCAATGACACTATAGAAAAGTTGGCTACAAGATCATAACAATCTCCTCAACGTTAAATCTCAGTGATTCTGAGATTAATATACACATAGTACATACTAACATGCAGGTTAGTCTTCATGATCTGCATATAAATTATCGAATTTCTGGTTATTTTCCTATTAGTTTCTCTTTAGTAATATCTTTTCAGTAAATGTAAGCTAACTTACATTCTAGTTAAGTAATGAATCTCTCTCTCTCATATATATATATATATATATATATATATATATATATATATATATATATATCTCCTATCTAATAAAAGAGTAATATGCAAATTGACCATCACAAGATGGCTGCTCCCCCCCATGTGGTCAAAGATGGCCACCACAAGATGGCCAGCAAGGGAGGGCAGGTGGGGGAACACAGGCCTACAGGGGAGGACTGTTAGAGGGGACCAGGTTGGCAGAAGAGGGCAGATGGAGGGGACCAGGCTGGCAGAGGAGGGCAGTTGGGGGGAACCCAGGCCTGCAGGGGAGGGCAGTTGGGAAGGACCCAGGCCTGCAGGGGAGGGCAGTTTGGGGGACCATCCTCGCAGGAGGAGGGCAGTTAGGGGTAATCAGGCCTGCACAGGAGCAGTTAGGCATTGATCAGGCTGGCAGGGGAGTGGTTAGGGGCAATCGGCAGGCAAGAGGTCTGGAGCCAGCAGTCCTGGATTATGAAAGGGATGTTCGACTGCCCGTTTAGGCCTGATTGGCATCAGGCTTAAACAGGCAGTCAGACATCCCTCATGGTCCCAGATTGGAAAGGGTGCAGGTTGGGCTGAGGGACACCACCCACACCATCCACTCTCACTCCATGCACAAATTTCATGCCCTGGGCCTCTAGTAATGTATAAACATTAACCAAAAAATGAATACCATGTATTCAAAAGTTACAGTATAATGAATTTAGTATTATTTCATGCCTTAAATATTTATATTACCTTTCTCAAGCTCCCATTAACTTAGATACGATTCCATTAAACTATTATTTTCTGAGTATCGTTCTGTTGAAACATATGCACGCACATACAAACATACACACGCAAGTGGTAGGTACTAACGTGGGAAGTTCCACAAAGTGCAAGGGCACAAAGAAAGAGCACAATAAATCCAATTAGAAAATGGAAAGAGGACTCATGATATGAGCAAGGCCTATATCTGATATACATTGGGAATGAACACCTCCAACAATGCACATTACAAGGTAGAAAAGTTCAGGGTTTGTCTGATGTCTGAAAAGTAAGTCTATGTGACTGGGATATCATTTGTGGATGTGTAGGCAAGTCAAAGCCAAATGCTAGACTGGCAAAGTAGGTTGTGGTCAAATTGTGCAGCTCAATCAGTTTATGGATGCCAAAGTAAGGGTTAGTTTTGTGTATTGTTCAGTAGGGAGCTATAAAAGGACATTTATAAATCCTGAGTCAGAACAGAAAGAGGAAAGACTAGGTCTAGATGCTGACAGATGTTAGGTAACATGAGAGGAAGTTATAAGAATTTAAATCTTTTATGTGGGAAGATAAATAGGTGGGTGGTTGAAAAAAACAAAGCACCTGGGTAACCTTTAACCAAAAGAAATTGATGAACAGAGGAACACTGGACACCAGTTGAAGTGAATCCAATTGAATTATCTAATCTAATGAAAGAGTAATATGCAAATTAACCCTCACCCTGTTACACCTAAGCCACACCCACCAGCCAATCAGAATGGTTATATGCAAATTAACCATCAAAGATGGTGGTTATTTTGCATACACAGGCAAGCGAAGACTAAAGACAGTGTAGAAGGAAGCCAAGTGCTGCAGAAGGGACCCAAGTGGTGGAGAAGGGAACAGAGCTGAGGCAGCGGAGACGGTGAAGAAGGGAGGGAGAAAGGAGGGAGGGCGCCGAGGCAGCAGAGATGGGAAGGAGCCGAGGAGGGCTTTGCTTCCTTCTCTACTTCGCTCTGGCTCAGGAAGCCCTATTCCTGCAGAAATCTTCCTGCAACGGGCCACTAGTGTTTAGATAATGTGATAACTCTGCCACCCCAGTGTGTGAGCAAATATACTGGGTGCCAGAAATTAAGTATGAAAGAATGATCGATTCATGGATTATGAGGTCAGTCTATATGGGATGGGAGGCAAAAATCCACAGGTAAATTCAGGAGAAAGTGAAATAGTTTAGGGAAAAAAATGTGAACTTACTTTTATTTCACTTCACAAAAATTTATGTAAACTAAAAAGTATGAAGGAATTTATGTGAGCAATTTTCATATAAAGAAGATTTCTATGATTGATTTTTAGAAAGGAGAGGAACATCAATGTGAGAGTGAAACATCAATTGACTGCCCCCTGCACACACTCTACCAGGAATTGAGCTGGAAGCCTAGGCATGGGCCTTACCTGGGAACAGAACTGGCAACCTTTTGGTGTCAGAGACGATGCTCAGCCAACTAAACCACATGGGCTTGGACAATATTAGTTCATTTAATCCTTATTGCAAACATGAGAGACATTATTATGATCCCAATTCTACATTTTGGAAAAAGGAGGCATAAAGAGGTTTTTTTAAAGTGTGTCCAGGTCACAGACAGTAAGTATTGAATGCATTTGGATTAGGAAAATCAAAATCCAAATTGAGCATTCAGCTGCAAAAGTTAATTATTTTAGGCGCTTCATCATATCTAGTTATGTGTTAATTTTAAGTATTTGTTTTATTTTCTTTTTTCTACCTTACATTGTGTTTCATAAGTCATAACTATTTGGGGAATAAGTATCTATTAAATTAATAACCATTAAATTTCTCTAAAGTCTTCCTGAAAATTTTTTTCAAGTTTCTATAACTATAAAAAGAATACACGATTATTAGAAAATAAAAAATTTGCCATTGTAGAAGGATGAAAATGTATGGTACTACACATTGCTTAGAAAATGGGTGAGAAGAATGAACTCTGACTTAATTGATGTAGGAAAGGGCCAAATGCAAGCTCTAGGTGATGAAGGACCAGGGTAAGGTCTTCCAGATTAGAGGGAAGCAGAGAAGAGCGCTAGAGCATCGGTGTACCTGAATGCGCTGCTGAGGTTGCAATTCTTTAACTTTGAAGATTCTGGTGAAAATCACAATAATAGTGCCAGGCCATACCACTCTGCCTATGAGTCTGAAAAAGGTTTAAGAAATCTGGTGTAAGCTTTAAAAAGGGATGGAAAATACAAAGAACAGAGAGAAGGAGGCTGATAACCCTGAAGAGAAGGTCAGGTCTGACGTGACTCAGCAAGTGGTTTTGAATGATTTGTGGGTCAACTTCTGTCTGTAATTGTGGACAGACTGTTGATTCATAGACTCAAATTGAGAACTTAAAAGCATGCCTCAGAGGAATTCTATCTTAGTCTTTTTTTTTTTTTTAAAGGCTTCCAGTTGACCTAAAAATAATTAAAATGCAACACGAAGACCATATTGCGGTGTGGCGGGGGGGCGTGATGGTGCCTTTATTCAGTCTCAAAAGTAGGGGAAAATGGTTTTGTATTTTTTAAATCATCACTAACAGGGTCCTGATAACACCTGAGCAAACTTTTTCTCTGGCTGTAACTTCAATGGAAATCCACTGAACATTAATATTTATTTTGGAAGAGGAGAGGTTTCTGTAAGTTCTTAAGAAGACAAATAAATCTTGAAATGCAAATGTTAAACATTTAGGAATAATAAATATTTATTTAAAGAATAATGTTAAAATAGCTTATTCATAAGCAGATGTGACTCAAATAATCATATCATAGTAAATTAATTATTAGTCAGAAAAATATCAATAACTTACTATTAAATTTAATTAAACATACTGTACTTCTTAGTCATAATTCTGAAGACATCACAATGTTCTATATTGTATTGGCTTTGGAAATGTCAAAATTAGAATTCATTGTCTTCACTCTTATTTCAGGAGCTAAAGTTTTTAACTCATATTAATAATATCCAATATAATCAAATGAATTAGATTATTGAACAACCCACCAGCCCTGTATTTAGGAAGGATTTTGGGGACATAATAGATTACTAAATAAATGATCACCTAGGCTTAGAGTTAAAATGTTTAAAATGTTTTCTTGCATTGCAATGAGTAGAATTTGCCACCAGAGAGAGCTCAAACACTGTATTTTATGAGAGCAATTATTTCCTTTCAATTAGAGAAAAATCCTCTATCTGAATTACCTGCTACTTTACAGGAGAAATAAATAGTAGCTATTGTTTAATTATCAATGATAATATACAGAGCCAGCTTCCCTGAATGAATCTCTCATGTTTGGCATTTGAGGAGTCACTTGTACCTAGCAAAGAAAGTGTGAGGACTAAAGCTTTTAAGACAGAATTCTCAGGGAGAAAGTTCTAGCCGCATGTCTGCTGTGAGTGACCCCTCACCCTGACTAGGAAGACCTCTTCATGTACTAGAAACAAATGCGTTTTTTTTCTTTTTCAAAACAACTTCAGTAGACACTTTCCAATATCATCTTGTTACCAAAATGAGCAACATTCATACTAAAAAAAGTCATTTGATAGACAAACAAGATCAAGAAATACTTGGTAATAAATGAAAATTGATAACCTGAAATTGATCAATTATCACTATACTTTGATTATCAATTGAAGAGATTTTCATTAGTCATCAACATCACTGTATTGAACAAAAATGTGTATAACCAGTCTCCGCAATTTATAGTTGATCAGTACTCAGCCCCTTTCCCTACCCCAACGGCGACAAGTAAACTAATGAATAGACACATACACTCGAGTTTATCCTCAGGTCTTCCTCTTTCCAGGAGAGACAGGTAACAGACAATGTCCTTCAGATGGATTACTTCTGGGGAGCACGTGTTTGCAGGTGAAGCGCGAGGAGGGGTGATGGCACCTTTATTCATTCTCAGGCCTGAAAACAAAATATCTGTCTTTATATTCTTAAAAACATTCCCAGCGCTCTGAAACAAAAAAGCAACCAAGAAGATATGGAGTTAGAGCACAGACCTGGCAGAGAGCTGTACATTTCCACACACAGGATAACCATTCTCTCTGCAACTCCAGACATGTTCTGTGGCTGCTGTAAACAATGGAGTTGCTTGGGATTTGGGGACATAGGGACCATACTAGCTGCCTAATGGAGGGTTTTAAAGACAGGACCCTATTTTCTAGGGGGAGACGGTGGACAGATTTGAATGTACCAGGAAAAACGATCCAATTCCAGATCTCTGCTTTAGACAGTGACACCTATAAATCAGCTGGGAAGATACATTAAATTGGCTGTTTGTTAAAAAAAAAAACAAAAAAAAAAAACTGAAGAAAAAAAATGTTGTTCTCTCACAATATGAATTTATTATCATCTGGAATCATTCATTCATAGAAGTATTTATGCCAAATATTTGCCAGCACCATGAACAGGCATCCTTTTTGCCATTGAGGAATCTGCCCATAAGAGAGAAAAGGAACATAAAAATTTGGATAAACCTGACAAATACTCCATTAGAGAGGCAATAACATGACCATAGTTTGATTTTTAAAGGCCCATACTTAAATTCTGAAACCCATTCACCACGCCTATTCCAAGACCAGGGTGGAGAACTGTAATGCCTGTTCACAACAGATGATTGAAGATTACCTGGTTGGTGATCATCAAACTGAAACTCATTCACAATAAATGGTTAGTTCCATCCTACACAGAAGCCTCTGAAACCACATTACATGCATGGGAGGAAACCTGAAGGTAAACCCCAATTAGCCTTTGAGGTTCATTTGGCAACATAATGGGTGTTTGGGTGAGATGACTAATGGGCTAAGGAGCTACTGTGCTCCTAGTCAGTAACAGGAGTTATTGAATAGAGGGAGTAATCCCAACCAAAGATACTTCCACAATCCAGCCCGCCCTAAGTGCAGGCTGATCACATCTCTCTTTGTTCTGTTTCCTTTGGTGTGTGATTCTGACTCAGTACCTAGCATCTCCTCCAGCCATCTCAAGAGAGTCAGAATATAATTTAATGCATTATTAAAACTTACAAATTAGTTTTATCATCTGCAATGCTATTACTAATAAAAGGTACCATTTATTGAGTGATCAATATATGGCAGAAATCATGCTGAGGGCTTTCCCATGTATCATCTCACTTAATTCTCACATTAACCCTGTGAGGTTGATTGTATTACTCCCATTTTAGAGGTTACAAACAAGCTTACAGTGACTATTTCCCCAGCGTTACATAGCTAGCAAATCCATCCTCTTTCGTTCTACCTGAATGGTTTACAGACTATTGCTGGTTCAATACCAATAGTAAGAAAAATAAGGAAAAAAAATTACATCTTAATCCAGGATGATCCTTTATACACACACACACTTCATTAATTAGTAGGTTTTACAACTGACCTAATATTTTCCTTTCTGTATTATTCTATTGTCTTTTCTCCTATTCCATTTCATACTTAAAATTTTATCAAAAGAAGTCATTATCCACTATTGTGCCCCCAACCCACAGTTTGAAAAATAGTGCTTTATCTTGCCCTCATTTTCTTTACCAAAGCCTTACTTATGTCAGAAACATATCTATGCTCCACATTAATTCTACTTGTTTATAGTTACTGAAATATATACATATACTTAATGAATTGATTTTCCTCCCTAACAGAAGTATCACTGTATACCTAATGCAAACGAACACAGATATTTTATAAGCCAAAAAAGGCAAAGAATTGAAGACAATATTAAGTTTTAAAAATATTACCTTACTTACTATTTCTAATTGACTAACTAAAACTTCTCCAGCTGCATGAATAAGCAAGTTCAAACTAGTATAAAAGACATTTTGGTGCTGACAGTTGACAGGACCATAACTTACAGCCTCGAAGAACAGAGTCCTTGAATTACTGTCGGCTAAATCATGACCTAACTCATCCTATCTGATGAGCTAATCCTCTCTTCTTAGCTTCCCCTTATGGAACTGAAATGATTAAATTAGCCTGATCTAAACCTTTTATCAAAAACTCAGAACAAAACAAGAAAGCATAAGGAAAACATTCAACATTCATCTGAAAGAATGCCAAACTTATTAAACACTAGGGGCCCAGTGCACTAAAATTTGTGCACTCGGGAGGTCCCTCAGCCCGGTCTGTGCCCTCTCTCAGTCTGAGATACCTCTGGGGATGTCCACCTGCTGGCATGCCTGGCCAGCCTGTGTGAGGGGCTGACAGCTGTTTGCAGGCTGGCCAAGCCTCCCAGTGTGGACCCCTCACCCCATTGGGGTGTGGCCAGCCTGGGTGAGGGGCTGAGGGCTGTTTTCAGGCTGCCCACAGTCCCTTCAGTGTTCGAGTCCCTACTGGGGTGCCTAGGCAGCCTGGGTGACAGGCTAAGGGCCGTTTTCAGGCTGCCCACAGTCCCTTCAGGGTTCAAGTCCCTGCTAGGGTGCCTGGGCAGCCTGGGTGGGGGCTGAGGGCCGTTTTCAGGCTTTCAGGCTGCCCACAGCTCCCATTGACCCAACGTCCCAGCAAGGCTGGCTGGAAGCAGGTTTCTGGGGTTTATTTATCTTCTATAATTGATACACTGTTGCTTTAAGCCGAGGCCTGGCAGGTAATGAAGCATCCTGTTGGCTTCAGCTTTGTGGCTTCTATAATTAAAAGAATGTTGCCTTAGTAGAGGCCTAGCCAGCCTAGGCAGACAGTTTCCTCCATCGCTGGTGCAACGGAAGCCTCCTATTTGGTTTAGCTCTGTGGCTTTTATAAATGCAACTATGTTGCCTTGAGCAGAGAGAGGCCCAGCCGGCCTAGGCAGACAGTTTACTCCTGGTGCAACGGAAGCTGCCTGTTTACTCTAGCTCCTTGACTGCCGGCCTCCATCTTGTCTGGGTTAATTTGCATACAGCTGCTCTGATTGGCTGATGGGCGTGGCTTAGATGTCCCAGAGAAATGGTCAATTTCAATATTACTCTTTTATTAGATTAGATTTTACTTATTTAGAACACCTTATGATCATTTGTTTGAACTTATAAAACTAAGGTACATGGTATTCCATTATCAGCTTTCATAATACTGAATATAAACAATTAGAGAATGTGAAACATTCAGAAAGAATATTAAAAGCAACCTGAATAATTCAGTCCAATATATTCAAAATAGCTTAATAATTAAAGGGGAAATTATGGGGCAACTTTTCCTTTACTGACAACAATTTTATCATAAATGGGTACTTGAAGTTGTGGGGTTTTCCTCTGGTTATGTAAGGGGTTTCCAGGGTTTCACAATAGAAGATACATTGGAATAAAATAATTTGTGAGTAAATACTACTAATAATAATAATTTGGTACTACAGGATCATAAGAAATGCACTGGACAATATTAATAAATGCTAATTAGCTAATAGAAATTCTTTTTTTATTTATACAGCATTTTTATGTAGGTATGTAAGCTATATAGACTATGTAGAATCATTATCAACAGTAAAACTACATCAACATTAATAAATGTATAAATCCATTTTAAGTGCCAGCTGTGTGCTAAGAACCTCCCTATCTCACAGTCATATAGCCTTGACTGTATTTCTCAGGTTTTTGCCCTTTTTGGCATTGTGGAAACTAAAGCAGCTTATTACTTACAACGGACCTATAAAGCCACCCACAGTAAAAAAAAAAAAAGTATACACAGAAATACATACACAATTTTTAATATCCTCAAGACAGTCCTGATAAGACTAATAGTTTCTTCTCAGCACAACTAATGAAGTGTGTCTTTTGGAAAGAACATTCACTAAAGTCATTTGGCAAAGAATTTTCCCAAAGGTTCAAGTACCTCATCTTCTTTGGGCAATTTTCTGCTTAATTTGATTAACTTTCTTATGGACAAAAATAAATTGTTTCTACTTTTCTCCATAAAAGAAGTTCTTGGTGTTGTCATGCTCTGGTTTTATGGCTAAACTCCACTATTGACATTGTAGCTCAACAGCAGAAATCCAGTGTCCTTTGCCCCCTGGAATGGACAATGAGAGGAAATCGAAGAAAAAGTACATTTACTTTTATTATTGGTATATTCTCAACCCTAAATACCTTCTGGATATAGTGCAGCTCTGGGTTGAGTAGGGAATAATTGAGCCTACTTTTTGTATGACATAAAAAAATGTCATCTGTTGAGAATGAGGGGAAATATTTGAGTAAAACTAAAAAGCTTAGAAAACTTTAACCTAATTGATCTAGCAAAAAATATGAATAGATCCATTTTACAACTGATGGTTTTAAAAACTGAAGAGGTGTTAAGGCCATGTTAATGCAGGGGGGTAAGAATCTGTAGTGGCAACAATCAGAAACTTTATGAGATTTCTCTCTGGTGATTGTCAGGGTTCAAGCTGTAGGAATTGAAACATGAGATTAACATACTGATTCCTAGTTAAGGGTTTAGAAGCCACTTTCAGAAAAATAAAGTGTCCAAGTGTTTGAAAAATTCTGTAAAGAGAATAGTTCAAGTGATAAATTTTAGGGATCACATGAGGATCTGAAGTCGGTCACTGGACTAATCAACAGGTGAGGGATCAGGGTTGGCATTTACAGGAAGATTCTAATGAGGTAGAAGAGACCATGACAAAGCTGGAAAGAGAGTGCACCAAGAATGCCTTCAAAAGTGAAAAGTCCAACATGGGAACAGCAGAAATAATCATCTTATATTTAAATAGGTGATTAAAAGCAGTCACATTGCAACAAGATGTTCCCTAAGCAGATAAATCATTCACTTCACAAAATGCCGCATGAATCATTATGTGTTAAAAGTCCAATAAACACAACTGCACACACAACCTCTGTACCCATTTGCAATTGGTAAAGATATGTCATTCTATAATAACTATTTTTTAAATTTTTAATTGACATATAGTCAGGAATAGCTATCATATTCCTGGTGGTATTGTGGTAATAAAATATGGAGAACTCTAAGAGTAGATACACAAAGTAGATTATAACACCTCTCACCTCAAAAACAATTTGTGATGTTTTTAACCACAAACACATCTTGGGTAGATAACATATTATTGCAAAACAAAGTCCTAGAAATAAAAATGCATTTATTTTTCAGTTTTAGATTCGAGGATAAGCAGGCCATGAGAATTTTATTGTTATCATGTGTTCTTTATACCCCAGAAACAAAGTATCGAAGTCTGAAAATTATATAGGGTTTGACACAGTCCCACAAAGAACACCGCACTTTTATGTTTCAAGAGGGGGAGGCCAAGCTTTGACAAGAAACCACCATTTAGTTTATTTTTGCTGCGTGAGGGTTACCCAGTCTCCCTTGCAATTCCTTTCAGCAGGTCCTTGCAGAATATGCGAAGCCCCAAATGAAGGACAAGCTATTATTCTTTTTTTTTTCCATTGTGAGACCTGATTTGATTCTATTCCTTGTCAAGTTAGCATCTTCTATGTAGTACTTACTGCATGATTTTTTTTAAAAAAAGAGGTTTGAGATTTGAATGTCTGCTACATGACCTAAGTAATTCATGTTCTCTATCCTGTCTGACGGTTACTCAGACAGAAAACATTAAACATGTCCGCGCTTCTTTCTCAAAAGCCAAGGACAGTGTTGTTTCGTGTAAGTTAAATAAAGAAACGTTATTGTGAACTGTGCCTAAGTAGGTGAAATCCATATAGAGCATGAAATGGAGAAATGGGAAGCATTACTTTCGAGATCAAAGCAAGCGATTGTCCCATATTAAAATGTTCATCCTGGAACACTGGTAAGCTCTGACCTCACGCCTTAAGGACAGACCCAATGAACCAATTCATAGAAAAACAGCATTGTGAGTCCTCTCAACTCGTGATAGGAGGGGAAGTATTTTAGGGACTAAAAATATTTGATGGGTTGTTGAAGGTCAAGATAAAAATTAATGTCTATATATTTTAAAGGGGTCATAATAAATCACATGGAAGGTATATACTTGTTTTTACAGAGCTTGGACCAAAATTGCTCTAGGAAAAATTTATTACTTCATTAACAGAAAGGGACACAGCACAACATAAGGCTTAATAGTGTGGACTCTTGGTTGAGTTGCCCAACTTTTCTTTATGGCTGAATCACCTATTTCCTAATTATAGTTGTTGTGTTTTTTTTTTTAATTTTTATTTATCCGAGTGTTAATTATTAAACTTCGCCTCTTCACTCACATGTCCATATGCTACTTTGTGGGGCTTAGGCTGGAACTCTCCGGACCAGCGGCTCCCTTGGGATTCCCTGGGCCCCCCTTTCAGGGGATATGCAAGGTCAAAACAATTTCAATAGTGATTCTGAGACAGCGTTTGCTGCTTTCACTCTCATTCCCTCATGAGGATACTCCAAGAGGCTACATAAGATAGATATGGCAACGGAGATGCAAGTATGGTGACCAGCATTTAGCTTCCTGCAAGGAAGCCAAACATTAAAGGCAATGCACCAATGTAAAATATGCCACTTCTCCAGATTTTTAAGTCTTTTTATAACAATATGTAATTTTTATTAGCATGTAATGGGCTACTCATAGTTATTTTTAAAGTGTCTCATCTTTAATGTGGTAACAGCAAAAGATGTCACCCACATAACACAGGTCCTTTGGAGTGCTCAATAACTTTTAAGGACCCATAAGAGACATAAAATCAAAGAGCGTGAGAAAAGCAGCAATAGTCCACATTTCTCCATTGCCAGCCAGAAACCAGTTGGGTTCACAGGGCGCAGTCCAGAGATTAGGAAGCAGGAAGGAGAAGGGGCAGATCCGGCTGGTCTACCTGCACTTCCTGTGAGATGGCTCCAGCACTTCGCTCACACAGCGTGTGGTTCCAGTAGCCATGGGCTCTAGTGTCTGCTTATTCCCACTCCACCAAAGGCACAGTGAGCTCTCTCTACAAACCTGCACGGACCATCACGATGCTCCTAAGGGCTGTCACCCAGGGCTGCAGCTCCTCCTTGAGCTCGTGGGCTATCAAAGCCAGCCAGGACCTATCCTCTCCATAGAAGTGCATCCCAGCTCAGAGGGCCTTCCTTCCAGCTTCGAGGGAGGTGTGACTAGAACTCCAGCCTCGGGGCAGTACGTGTTCTACCACTGCCTCACCTCAATGTTCCCCTTTGCTTTCTCAACCCTTCAACACTGTTTAGCCAGTTTCCTACTTCACATTCTCTAGAGTTACCCAGTGAGATCCTGGTTTTCCTGACTGGATGGAGAATGAGATCATTAGCAAATGGTATTAATGTATTAGATATCTTTAAAAAGCTATATATAATGAAAGAATTAATCTCAATGGTGACAAAAATTTAAGTACGTAAGAGAAAAAGCAACTCCTCTCTGAAATTACAAATATAACCATGTAAAAGTATACCGGTAATTTGCACACTTTTATATTAAACATTATGCTTTCTATACAACTGGCTTGTGACTTCATTTATGTATAAAACATTTAAAAGAGTACTTTTCCACATTTGATGGAAGTCTCTCTTAAAATTACTACCTAGACATACTGTTACAACAGTGAATGGTAAGTGATGGCTAATGATAAAGTATATTATCTGTAATGTCAGTTATTATCATTTTGGGAACATTTTAAACATTGTGCACACTATTAGTATGAGAGTATCAACCCTACCATGAAGACAATTTTTAAGCAAATCATCTCTTCTGTTATGAAGAACTTTGATACTCATTTTTCTCTTCAGGTTTTATTATGTTTGTTTTTTTAACTGTATATACATTTTTCAAGTAAAGAATTACACTTACCACCGGAAAGGAGAGCAGGCTTACTTTTGACCACGGGGCTGGCGTGAGGAAACCTGTTGCTAAACGACATGAAAAGGTGTGCTGTGAAGTCGTCAGGAAGCTCAGCCTCCAGGAATGTCTTCATAAATAGCTTGAAACCTTCAAAATCTATTGTCTGAAAAAAAAATTAAAGACATATTTTTACTCAGCCAATGTCAAGATTTTATGCTTTGTTCAAGATCGTTAATAACAGAAATGACGTTATTTCAGAAGTATGTTGGGAAGTCCTGGCTGACATGGGGATTAAGTGGATATGTCTTACCTGCCACAGGGTAGCAGGAAAAGGGGCAGCTGTCCAGCAGACATAGCCACAGTTTCTGTATGACCTTAAAGATTGACTTTGAATCTTAGCTTCCTGCTCTGTAAATTGGGATGAACACTTTGTAATCGGGCATGTTCCCGCCAAATCGCGTCGTAACGGGAAGAAAGAAATCCAATAATGGTCTGACTTTGCAAAGTTTATCTGAGTTGTCTTGCACGTTTTCATTGTTGTTGAAATGCCAGGCCCTCCATATTTGACGGAATCTAATAGTCCCAGTTCCACAGAGCTGTTGCAACGATTAAATCAAGCCACTAAAGGGAACGTGCCAGTGCAGATTCATGAGTACGTCAAAGGAATGTCTCATCTCCTAGTCATGTCTCTAATGGCAGATACTGTTTTCAACAATTAGAAAAAGCGGTTAATGTTATAATTGCACCCTAACACCAAAATCCCTACATACAAAATTCCAAAGAGAAATTCTAAAACTCCCTCTGCAAAGTAGCCTATTTCAAGGTCCTTGCCAACCCTTACTCACTGCAGGGCTATCAAAAAGTAGACATTTTTTAGAGACAATCATTACCGCATTGAGAGGCTCTGGGTCCACTTGGGGAAATAGTGGTGGAAGCCACCTTCCATGATCAAATTAATAAGAGAACTTTACAGGAGCTACTCAGAGAGCTAGCTTTCTCCAAGAAGAGGGCAGTGGGCCAAGATCTGACTCTTGCCTGGGAAATTGAGGGCAAAGGCAAGTAAATGGTACTATATTCGGCTCAGCCAACGATCCCGTGACTGTGCGCACAGGAATAGATAACTGTTTCATCTGAAAGAGAGGTAGCCAACATGGAACAGAAGAGCAGTGAAGCTGCACTGGGTCCTGTCCAGTAGGCCATTTGGAAAGACAAGAAGACCTACAAAGGACCTGGACTCAAGCCATGTTTATCAGATAAGAGAGTGCAAGAACTATAGGCCTCATAAGAAGCCCTTGAAGGGTATTTTTTCATTACTCAGTTTAATGTAACTTAAATCTAAAAATAGGGCAAAAATAAAATTTGACAGGCTAATGCTCATAATATTACTCTAACTCCTGGAAGATGAGAATAAAAGTAATTCCTTAAACTGATATTTTGGATGGAAAAAAAAGGCTATTTTTCCTACATAATAATATTAAGGTAAGGTCATAGAGAATGACCAATTTTATTATTATTCTAGAGGGCCAGTGCACAAAATTTGTGCATGGGGGGGTAGTGTGTTTCTCAGCCCAGCCCTCACCCACTCCAATCTGGGACCCCTCGAGGGATATCTGACTGCCCTCTCACATCTGGGACTGCTAGCTCCCAAGTGCTCATCTGCCTGCCTGATAGCCCCTAACTGCTTCTACCTGCTAGCCTGATCACCCCCTAACTGCTCCCCTGCCAGCCTGATCGATGCCTAACTGCCCTCCCCTGCTGACCTGGTTGCCCTAATTGCCCTCCCCTGCTGCCCTGGTTGCCCCTAACTGCCCTCCCCTGCAGGCCTGGTTGCTCCCAAATGTCCTCTCCTGCAGGCCTGGTTGCCCCTAACTGTCCTCCCCTGCTGGCCATCTTATGGTGGTCATCTTTGACCACTTGGCATCTTGTGTGTTAGAGTGACCATCAATTTGCATATTACCTCTTTATTACATAGGATTCATTTGAATAAACCTAAAATGGAATATGACATGCAGGGATATCATTAGAGAAAGTAATTTTTTGTTGATTAGATCATGTGCAAATGTAATATATATATTATGTAGTTTTTGTCCCTAATATAATCTCAAACCAGAAAAAAAAAAAACAAAAAACAAAACTTCACTTTGTTTACTAAGGGTTCTAAGGCATTAAGGTGAACTTGTAGTTTAGTTCGGCATATTTTGCTTATTCATTTTCAAAAGGGCACTTCAGACATGTATATTGGTGGCAGTAAAAAAAACTTCATATTTGTCCATTTTTAATAAATCACCCCTACCACAAATTTGTGTAAATTCTACTAGTAGACTGACCACATAACTAAAAACTATGAATCATATAGCAGGCTCAAGTAACAGAAGGATTTTTTAAAAAGCAATTTGCCGTGATGAATGAGGCCAACATTTTAAAATACACAGATGAAGCCAATGGCCAGAACACTGTGGATAAATTCTCTTGGGTGGGGGCACCTATTTTTACTAAGAAGGATTCTGAGAGGCGGCCTATTGAAAGAGAATCAATCCACTTCCCACTGGATGAGAGGCAACCCTCCCCATGTATGAAGACCCATGGGAAGCCAAGAGTTCATTTTATTGCAAAATCAAAGGAAGTTTGTGTGAGGAACACATCTCTAGGCATGGTGGCTAGAAGCAATGGTGTTTACAGTTGCTCTTCCTTCTGCATCCTAAGCCTTTTGTGGCCAGTCATGTGTTGAAGTCATATTACCCTGTATCAACTCTGATGATGGTGGGCCATGATGGCACCTCTCATAGTAAGCAATACATTACTTCTCAGGACTTTTATTTTTCCCAGTATTGGGAAAGCTTTCTGAACTCTCTCAAGTGTTGCAGTTCCGTCTTGCTCAGCAAGCAAAAAGTAGCTCCTTAATTTTATTCTCTGACAGCTATGAGCCTTAATTTTCTGCATCTAAAATCAACCATTCAGGGTTGTTACATAAATGTAATAAATCAATATAAATTCATGTGGAGAGTATTGATTCAACCTTGGGCACATAGTATGTAAAAAAGTTGAATTAAGTAAAAAAAAGGAAGCATTGGTTTATAGTAAGATGGGTTTTTTTATTGACTTAATTTGTCCTCCTCTTTATTTTCCAAAAAAAAAAAAAAAAAACTGGAAAATTTACTATGTCTATCTTCCCACATCAAACCTGCAAGTACTTATATCTTAGATATTTTACCAAAACTATTCCATATCAGATAGTGTTGGCAAATTACTGCTTTCAGAAAGCAATCATTTAAACATAGATTATCTTACTTTAAAAAGTAAAAGTCTATTACAGACATAATAATGGAACATAAGTTTCCTAATTTCTTAAATGATTTCTATGAGACGATGTCATCCCATTTGTTTCTGAAGTTTTACTCTTGATGTAAATTTCTCTCTTCAAAATATTTAGTGTTGGAGGGGGCACATTTTCTTCTTACATTTCCTGTCATTACATACAACTACCAATGTTGCAAAACCAAAACTTTTTCAAAGCAAAAAAATATTAGCTGTTTCAGTATTTCTTGGTTCACCCATCTTCTTTTCACTCTATTAGTTAAAGATTTTCATATCTCTTCTAAAATGTTATGTCGATCAAGATGTCAAACATTTCTGTATGTGGATAGACACTCCTCAAGCTATACATTTTCTTTACCTTATGATTTAGCAGAATATTCCCAAATTTTGGTATTGTGTATTTTAATGCTGTCATATAGCAGGATTAGAATTTGTTTTTGAAGACTGTGACCTTTAAATAGAATGAGATCATTTAAACGTATATCAATAGAAACACTAATAAAAAAAAAGTTGGGATACACTTAATTGAATTGGCTGTAAGCTCAGAAACACACACATCAAACAATGTTTAACATTTTGAAGGGCTTTTTCAGTTTTCCCCCTATGGGGATGGAGCATCCACAGACTATTTAGGGAGATGATATAGAGAATCTGTAAAGAATGCAGACTGATGAAGCAGTTCAGATGTTGCTGCCAAATTGGCATGCATTTAAAACACATTTCTATCTGCCTTTCATTATTATATCTGACCATCTGGGCCCTTTGTTTTTAAATCCCTGTTAATACGAAAGAAATAACACTACCACTCATCCAAGCAGATTCAAAGTGAATGAAAATAAATGTTGTCATCCTGTTGTTACTTTAATTTATCCTTTTTCGGGATGGAGAGTCTGTCATATTCAGCAACTGTTCACTGTGCACCCACTTTGCACTGGGCTCTGCTGTAGGTGTTGGGTTAATGATGTTACTGGAATATGTAAAAATCCTTCCATCAAGGGCTTATCTTTTAAAGAATGGAATAAGAAAATTACAAAATAAATCAGCTAAAGGTACAATGTCTGATGGTACTGCATTCCATTTGTTATAAAAAAATATAGATGACAAAGGTTTCTATATTTGGGAGGGGAGTAATTACAGTTTTAAATCTGATAATCAGAAAATGAGAAGTTGTTCTTTGAATAAAGATTTAAAGGCGATACGGGAGAGAGCTTTACACATATTTGAAGAAAGAACATTCCAGATAGACAAAACAGGCAGTGCAAATGCCCTAAGGAATAAAAGTGCTCCTGCTGAGAGGAATATCTATAGAAACCTGTGAGGAGGAGCAGGAGACTGGATCAGCGGTGGGGGAGCACTAGAATAGTAGGAGATAAGGTTAAAGTATGATCTTTGGTGGTGTGTGAACTGGCCTAATCAAGCAAGATCTCAGACCATCATGCCCACCCAGCATGGCTCAGGGGTCCATCTATGCACCAGAAGATCAGGTTCAATTCCTCAGCAGGACACATGCCAGGAGGCAGCCGATCAGGTTTCTCTCTCTCTCTCTCTCTCTCTCTCTCTCTCTCTCTCTCTCTCTCTCTCTCTCTCTCTCCCCTCCCTCCTTCCCTTCCTCTCTGAAGTTAATAAAAATATATTAATAAAAAAAAGATACCAACCTTATGGTTTCAAGGTAGAGGGAGAAGAATAGTTATTAGAGCATTTGCAGCAGGAAATCACATGATATGACATATTTATTAATTAGTTCTGCATACAAGTTTGCTAGGAAATGTAAAAATTGAATATGGACTAATTTTTGTCTGATATAAAGGAGTGTTATTATAGTCATGTGATCCTGTTAATTAACAAATGATCTTTAAAAGATAAAAATGAACCATTTAACTATTTCTTTAACTCATTTTTCAACATGTATTGGTTGATTGCCTACTACATATACCATCCTATGTTAGCTACTGGAAAAAAGATCTCTAATCAAACAAGGTAGACAATAACTTAACTTAACCAGAGGTTTGCTTTCGCCATTTACATGTCCATATAATTAACTAATTATGTTAAATAAATAAAAATAATGTAGTCCTGGCCAGTGAGGTTCAGTTGGTTGGGAATACTCCCATGTACAGAAAGGTTGCTGATTCAATTGCAGGTCAGGGCACATGCCTGGGTTGCTGGCAAGATCCCTTATAGGGGGAAGTCGATCAATGTTTCTCTCTCTCTCCCTCTCCCTTCCCTCTCTAAAAATCAATTTTAAAAAATTATGTAAAGGCCACTGAGTCAAAGTATGTGTGTGTGTGTTTGTGTTTGTGTGTGTGTGTATCTCCTATCTAATAAAAGAATAATATGCAAATTGACCATCAGAAGATGGCTTCTCCCATGTGGTCAAAGATGGCCACCACAAGATGGCCAGCAAGGGAGGGCAGTTGGGAGGGACCCAGGCCTGCAGGGGAGGGCAGTTGGGAGGGATCCAGGCCTGCAGGGGAGGGCAGTTGGGGGGACCATCCTGGCAGGGGGAGGGCAGTTAGGGGCAATCAGGGTAGCATAGGAACAGTTAGGCATTAATCAGGCTGGCAGGGGAGTGGTTAGGGGCAATGGGCAGGTGAGAGGTCAGGAGCCAGCAGTTCTGGATTGTGAAAGGGATGTCCGACTGCCTGTTTAGGCCTGATCGGGCCTATGGTGAGATCAGGCCTAAACAGGCAGTCGGACATTTCTCAAGGGGTCCCAGATTGGAAAGGGTGCAGGTTGGGCTGAGGGACACCATCCCCACTCCGCACTCCCATTCCGTGCATGAATTTTGTGCACCAGGCCTCTAATATATATATTAACATATAGCATGGCTAACTTCCTGAGATTTCAAATTCACATTTTTAATATTAAAATACTTTCAGAAAAAAAGTATATATTAAATGTTTAACTTCTTATGCTTATCTATACTATACTGGGTTAGTCATTACTTGAAATATCAGAGAGCTTCTTAATAGTCCTCTGAAACTGCCATGGAGAAACTTCCTTTATAAAGAAAGAGTAAAAAGTGTGGACACCTGGAATTTTTTAAAATTAGTTTTGGCAAATGAAAACTTTCTTTTATCACCTCCAAGGCACGTAATCAATGAATTGTAGCTTTATCTAAGACTAACAATTATTAAGACTCAGTAGAAAGAAAATTAGAAATAATTTTCTAATTTTATTATAAATAAAATGTATTTTATTGTAAAGGATTACAAAAGTAGCAATAAAAACAAACAATGCCATTCCAAGTTTTTTTTTTGTGGGTACACAATGCAACTAATGGATTAGATGAATTTTAGCAGAATGTTTTTAATCGTGCTACTTGTATAACTTGTAATCAATAGTCTGGTTCCAACCAAGCTGTACTCAAAAAAGTTCTGTGCTTCAGTTGGAATCCATTTTAACCCAGGATGACACTTCTTATCTACTGTTTAGGGCTGTCCACAGGACGGGTGTTAGCTGTTAGTGGAGCACACGCACACATGCTCTCAAGGTGTTTTCTCCTACAAAAATAAGCCCAGTAAGAATTTCTTGAACAACTATGAATGTATAACATTAGTTTTTAGTGATTGCTTACTTGCATATTCACCTTTAAAGAAAATGTCAAGATGGGAGTGCTCTGAATGCAGATACATGTGCAGCCACATTTACAAGTTTATCTTCTTTCCTGCTGGACTACAAGATCTGACACAACTTGTATCACATAGTGGTTAATATAATGTCTTTTATATTGTAGAGCCTCATAATATATATAGTTGAGGTACGGACACTGCAATTGCAAAAATAACAATATTTTATTCACCTCTCTCTATTTAGGCAGTCTAGCAAGGAAAAAATTTGATTTAGATGGGAAAGGAATTTATAAGATAGAGTAAATATAAAAAATGATTCACAGCAGGAATATATTCTTTTGCTTAATAAATCTCAAATAAAATGATTTTAAAGTGTAATAGTGTATAGATCTATATTTAATAGTGAAGCAGGTTAAAATAAAATCAATAAAACTCATGATAAAATAATCAAGACTTTGATGAAATGATTTAAAATACATGCTATCCCATGGATTCCATTCTTTATAATCTCTCAAGGCCCAAATCTCCCAATGTAAGTAGTGTGAGAAATACCAAGTTGAAAAGGGTTAGAAGACCAGGGAATAGCCAGAGTGTAGGAGAGACTGAAATTTTGCAGGGAGGACGGGAAATCCACTCATTATTTCAAAGGCTTAGGAATTCCCTGAGTTGACGCATTCTGTCAGCAGTCTGTAAAACAGATTTATTAGTTTTTCCCTCTCTGGTAGCTAAGATCATCTTAGCCATTTGTCTTTCTCCCAAAGGACCAACCGCAACATCTAGCATATATTATACATGCATTTGGGATGCAATCCACACTAGCTTCTCTTTGTCCCAAACGCTTTTCTCACTTTCTGTACGTTTATCTCTCCTAGGTAATTGTTCAATGCCAAACTCTTCCTTAGAGCTTCATCTCTCCTTGTAATCTTTATAGTCTAGGATACACTCCACTATCTGTAATTAGAAGATGACATTGGACATTTGATTAAAATGTCTGTTGCAAATAATGGAAACAATATCTAAATGTCACTGCTCTAGGAACTACGCTAAATTATTATATGTATACTATACTTTAGTCCTCACAGTAACCCCATAAGTAGATGCTATTATCACTCCTATATAACTGAGGCTGAGAACGTTCAATAAATCACCAAGGTCTAAAAACCATTAGTACCAAGGACATAGGTATTTGTAACTTCAAAATCCATTATGTGATCGTTGACCAAAGGACAATTTTATGGACAGATTTTCCAATATTCACACATAACACAAGATACTTTGCTATCTCTATCAAATGCATTGACCAAACTATCAGCATTTCTCAATAAAAAAATATATAAAATAAAAGTAATGATCACTTCATAAGGTATATAAATATCTAATCACTACGCTGTACACCTGATATAGTATGTCAACAATAATTGGGAGATAAATATACAAATAAAAGCTTTAGACAAAATAATAAATAAATAAAAGTAATGATATTATTATCGACTTGTTTACACAATCTTGAGCTGACTATAACTCTTTTCCTATCCTTTGACATTGTAAGCATAACTTCTGACCACATATCAGAAATGTGTTCTAAATCTGCTCCAGCCTCATTATCATCTTTACTGCTATCCCAGTTTTCATCACTTAATAGTACTGCTTTAATAACTCAGACCTGGTCTACTCTTCTACTCATATCTACTCTTCACATTGCCTTTGTGTGTCTTTTTCCAAATGGGAATGTTAGCATGATCTTAAATATTTTAATTTTCTTTACCTATTAAAAATCTGAAGATTTCTTTCTACCCAAATCTCTATTTTTATTTTCCCTAGTATATTTTATATTTCTACTCAGAAGAGCTATTTGTGATGATGGAAATTCACAAACAAAAACAACAGACAAGCCTAAAAGTAAACTGTAGGGGTGACACAAACCTAAAGTGTTTGTTGTACTTCTCCTTGGAAAAATGCACACACAAAAAGATCACTGGAAAATCCCAGTATCACTTTTGTTCTCTAACCTGGATTTTAACTCCTATATAAATTATTTAATACATATTATAAAATAACTGTATGCATAGTGTGTTTAAATTCCACATTTATAAGTAGGCTGTTTTTAAGACTATAGAGTTATTAATTTATTTTTCAAATTATTTAAATTTCTTTTTAGAACTCATACTGAGAGAAAACAATTGAGAGCGATTAGTAGTATGTTAAATACTTACTTTTAAATTTCTGCATGTTTAGTATAGAAGTTTAAGGGAAAAACAGATTAATTGTGATCAAGTTTTCATTATCTAGCCACATGAAGCAAAGTTAAGCTTTCAATTTAGCACAAAATGTAGCAGATAATCCATTCTCAAAATCTAAATGTTTCCATGGATAAAAGATAGTGTATTTTTTATAAATGTTGAGATTTGATTCTCAGTGCAATTATTAGAAACCTGTAATAAACTATTCCAATTAATTTGTTTAATTATAATATAAGAAATTATTCTCATGATTTTATGTAAATATATTTTCAAATTGTTAGGCATAATTTCATTCTAAGCTACCATAATATTTTGACTATCAAGATATAAAATTTAAGGTCACATATTGAAATGAAAGATACTATATATTTCAACAATGGTTAGAGCATAGTTAAAATCAGATTAATACAGAACTCTAGTAGATATTTTATTATTGAATTTGTTGGCGTGTTTTCAAAACTGGTTGAAATTTTGGTAAGAAGAGGAAGATGATGGAAATTGTGTTGATAGCAATAGAAAAGAAAAACAGAAACATTCCTTAGCATATTACTGCCATTCCTTGCTAACTGTCCTGGCATTTCTGTAGTTGTGGTAGGTGGAGCAAACACAACAGACACAATAGCTCTCCTACTAGGACATCATTCTGGATTGTGGACTGGCTTGGAAGGCAAAGCACACCACATGTTATGTATTCCTCTTCTCCCTCACAGTAGAAAGACATTAGAGTTGGAAAAGGCATCGAGTTATATTTTTTCACTTTATAGATGAGAAAAATGAAACTGAGGAAAATCAATGTTATAGGATTGGTTGGGTATATCCCAAATAGTCTTACTTTCACCTTTCATACATACTCTAGAACTTTTGTTATGAGACCCAAATGATCACTAAAATGTGACCAAGAGCCATTACATCTAAATATCAGTGGAACAGATATATGTCAGACATGAAGCTAATTATTTCACATAGAATTTAACCCTTTTAACAAATCAGTAAGGCAGACATCCTTCTTTTTATAAGTAAACACACTGAAGCTAGGAGAGATTAAATAACTTGTTCAAGACCTGCTAATATGTGGCAGATGTGGAATTTGAACTCAGTTCAATTGAACTCCTAAAACCACAATTTCTGTTATACTTTCCAGATGCCTTCTTTAATGGGAAAGGTTGCTTCGGTTCTGGAAGGACAATTATAGCTTACAATAAAAAGGTGTTTATATCACTGCTAATAATTGTATCAGTGTCAATATCCTTGTTAAAGACATTTAAAATATTATAATGGGCAACAGCATTACAAAATGTAGGTTCTGAATTCCCAGATTCCTTATTAAGGGATTGAAGCAATTTACTTGTCTGAGTGTAAAGGGCATATATAGTAACCAAACTATAATACACAATAGCAAGTGCAAAGATAAGGGAAGCCCAGGCAGCTATGCCAAAGATCACCTATTGACAGGAAATAGAAAGAGAAAACCCTACACCAGGATATGACAAGGAACACATAGAGAACAACAAATACACATGCCCTCATTCTATATTTGTCTTTGGCTACCCCGAGTTTCTCCTATTATTTCTATTCTGCAACTGGAATTACCTGCCTACGTAACTGTACCCAGAACAAAGCCTGAGCAAGCAGGGTCGGGGGAGAAACTCACTCTGCTAACGCTGACATCAGTTTTCATGCAGCTTCTAGTGGGCGTGCAAGTTGTGCCGAAAGGTGTGTTTGTTGACTGGGTGCTCAATAAATGCCCTATAATAGCGAAAGCCCGCTTCACAAAGCAACTGTTTTCTCTGAGGAGCTGCCTCCGACACCATAAGCCCACAGAGCCCGTCTTTGGAGGAGATTGTAAGTTTCCATAAAGTTCAGGGATGAGTTCAGGAAAGGCCCTCCTCTGAGCGAGGCTAGTAAAAGGCATCATAGTCAATGAGTTGCCACTTCAGTTGTGCCTTATTCTAGGAGACTGTAACATGTGGGACCTCTATCTAAGTCAGGCAACAGCATTCTGATGTCATCAATTGGACTGTAATATGTTTGGGATGAAATGATAGTGTTATTTAAACCATAGAGAACCTTGTGGATAAGAAGCTGCCAGTACATTTCTAATACGGTCCAAGGAGACAATGTTGTGGTTTTAGACAACACCATATATTCATAATATGACAGTAAAATCCATTTAGAGAACCTAAAAATTGTGTGTGATTCTCTATACCCAACTAAACTGTAGACCTAAAACTTGTTTTCAAAATGGATTTTACTTGGAGAGAGTGGTGAGAGTAACAGGTAGATTACTCTTTTCCCCAGAGACCAAAATTCAATATTTTAGTTATAGTTCCCTCTCCAATTCTAACAGTACTAGTGACTAAATTTGAAAAATACTTACAATTTTTAAACCTCCCATTAATAAATTAATTAAGGCTTTCATAAGTAAATTGTTCTACCAGAACCTGATTATGTTAAATAAAATTAGACAATTAAATTCAAATATTATAAAATTAAATCCCACACACAGGATTTTCAGATTCCATAATTAATGTATCAGCCCTTCCATGACTTTAATTGAACAAATATCAGTAAATTATAACATTCTAAGTATTACTCTAGGTAAACTTGTATATTCCATAAGTTCTATTAATTACAGAGGTATAGCTCAGGGATAAGGATGTGTAATTCATAGCTCACACCAGAGTAAAGAAAGACAGATTTGAATAGAAAAGAAAATGTCTTACTTGGTTAAGAATGTCTTGTTTCTGTGCATGCAGGAAAAGAAAGAATACATGTATTAATGAAAGATCATTTGTATTTATTATTTCATTATCACTGATTATTTAATAGAAAGATAGATTTTAAAATATACCCCAGATCCATGGGCCACAAAATGTGCTTTCAAAGCAGCAGCATCAGAGTCAACTGGGAAACTGACAGAAATACCAATTTTTAAACCCCACCCCAGGGACCCAGAAATTAAGGGGAGGGCAGAGGGAATGGGCAAAAATCTGTCTTACAAGACTCCTCCAGGTGATTCTGATGCAAGCGAAAGTTTGAGAATAACTAACTGGATCAAGTTTTGATGTAATAAGCAAGCAGTTCTAATTGGCATGTGATAAATAAATGAATAACACACACAGGCTAATTAAAACCTTCTGGCGCAGATTATGAAAATAACAGCATGTGGAAAGACATATTAATGAGTTCTTAGTTCCCTACTCTTAATGTTTCCTTCTATTAGAATAACATGCCTAGCCTCTTTCCATGTCTTTAAAGATCAATGGCTTTTCATTCATATGCCACTACTTCATGTCCTCCTATCATTTTATTTTTTTAAATATATTGTTTATTAATTTCTGAGAGAGAGGGACAGGGGGATAGAGAGAGAGAAAGAAACAGAGAAACATCAATGATGAGAGAGAATCATTGATTGGCTGCCTTCTGCATGCCCCCTACTGGGGACTGAGCCCACAACCTGGTCATGTGCCCTTGAATGGAACTGAATCCGGGACCCTTCAATCCGCATCACTGAGCCAAACTGGTTAGGGCTCTTTCCATCATTTTAGATGTCAATGGAATAATTTGGAATGGAATTTGAAATCCAGGTCAAATTTAGATAGATGATAGATAGATGATAGATAGATAGATAGATAGATAGATAGATAGATAGATAGATACATAGATAGATAGAGAATAGATAGATGCATCCAATGCCAAATTCTAACCCCACCCCTGGAACACAGATCTCTCAAATTTTACGGCCTAATTAATTTAGTGAAGAGTAAAGGGCACCATTCTTAAATTGAGTTTCTAGATAATTAGGTTTTATTATGATTAATGACATGAACCTAGCTTAGCTAGTTTACTTTTGGGAATTAATCTTACTTTTCTTAAAACAAGCTTCTTTATTTTAAAATTCTAAAATCATATTTGGAAATCTCAAAACCTTTTAAACTTTCTCTGATTAGAGAAGCTTTAAAGCAATTGTTTAGACTATGTTTTATGATTGTTTATTTTATCAAAAATGATCATCAAATGATCTTTAAAAGATCAGAATTAAAAATAAATAAATCACCCATATATTATACTTACTATATCTTCTATATTAAAATAGATTTAAACAGGTCATATTTTCATTGGGTTATTAAGTTTTTAGTTATGGTGCTTTTTATTACTTCAGTAATATAAGTGAATGATAATCCTATCTAATAAAAGAGTAATATGCAAATTAGGCATCACTCCATCACAAAGATGGCTGCCACCAAAGCCACAAGATGGCGGCGCCCAGGCAGGCTCAGCCCCACCACTGAAGTGGTCAGGCCTGTTAGCCAGGCAGGTGGCAGGGGAGACAGGGGCCCGAGGGGCAGAACACGCAATCAGAGGGGGATGGGGGTCCCTTGCCCAGGCCAGAGACCTTCGCCAGAGGCCTCAGGCATGGGCAGGAGCGAAGCCAGTGATCAGAGGGGGCAGGGGCAGAGCTGGTGATCGGAGGGGTATGAGTGTTCCCTACCCAGGCATAAGGCTTGGGCCAGAGGCCTCAGGCCTGGGCAGGGGCAAGGCCGAAGATTGCAGGGGTCTAAGTTCTACAGAGGCAGCAATCAGTGGGGTAGGGGCAGAGCCTGAGATAGCAGGGGTCTGGGCACTGGTGGAGTTGGCAAAGCAGGGGTCTGAGGGTTCTCTGCCCAGGCTTGCAGCCTTGGCCAGAGGCTGCCAATGGGGCAAGCGCTGAGCTGGCGATGGTAGGGGGCAGGATCAGAGCCAGTGATCTCAGAGGCCTGGGCTCTGTGAAGCCGGCGATCAGAGGGACTTGGGGGTCCCCTGCCCAGGCCTGCAGCCTTGGCCAGAGGTTGCAAGCCTGGGAAGGGTCAGAGCCAGTGATTTCAGGGATCTGGGGGTCCCCTTCCCAGACCTGCATCCTCAGCCAGAATTTCATGCACCGGGGCCCAAGTAAGAATAATAACTCTAACAGCTTTACTTTTAAGGCAAGAAGTGATTATAGAAATACTTGTCTAGTTCTCTCTTTGTAAATACATTTTATGTGGATGATGTAACTATGTTCATTTTAGAAAAAAGAGATTAGTAATTTATACTAATGGAAGACTAATGACTTTTATAATTTTTCTTGTATAATTGACCATTAAGTATCATCTATGTCAAGCAATTCTGTATTCAACTGGTCCAGTCAATATGTGAACTGACAGTATGCATTCTTCATGAATTCTTTCATATGGTTAGAATGACCTTTTATAAATTGGATTGAGTCATGTTCTGAAGAGAACCTTAAGGCCTTAAATATTTTTATGCAACATTGAATATTCCTAATTATTTCCTATGGCTTTTGTGAAATACATATTAGTGTTTCAAAGTCATATAAACTTAAAAGAATTTTTCTCCTGAAGGGAAAACACATACTAGCATTAACATTAGAAAGTGGTTCCACTCTTAAATTAGAATTACTTTTGGATCATAATCTAACTTTTTTATTTTTCAAATGTTCATTATTTTAATAACACATTTTAAGAACAGATCAATGCATTATGGTTTGGTGTTGCATTATTGAAAAGGCTGACATCACATGTGTGTCTAATACTGAACCTAGCAATTACCTCAATAAATCCAGCGTACAGTGACTGATAATTCTCATTAAATATATAATGTCAGTAAGACTAAGTCTTGAGAATCCTTTAAATAAGAAATCACTGAAGTAAAAAAGCTACTATGTGAACATCACATTTCAGTTGAATTTAGAGCAAGCAGCTATCTTTAGGGATAAAAAACAGTTTCATATCTGTATATAGATTAGATAACATGTATGTTTTTAAGTATGATTGGTAATATCAATATTAATGATGTATTTGGGTCTTATAGTTTTGTGGTAAAGCTGACATGTTTAACTTTCCTACTTTGCTATCTTGGTCTTTGGGATCTTCAATTCGACAAATTTATCTGCCAACACTTTTCTTTCTATAGCATCTTGGAAAATAAAATATGAGGAAATGTAGGTAGGATGTCTGTTTCTTTTCTAACAGGAAAACGAGAATAGCTTTAAATTGCCTAATTTCCCCCATACTTTGAGGGCACTAAATGTCAACTTTATTTTTTTCAAAAGAAAATAACTCATAAATTAAAGATTTTTAAAAGATTTAGACAGCATAAAATATGGCATGAAAACAGCTAATTACTAGAAGTCAAAAGAAAATTATAAAACAATATGAAAGTTTTAAGGTTGGAATTTAGACATTGGGTTTTGACTAAAATTAAGTTCTATAAAAATCCCAGAGAAGTATAATGTTGAAAGATAGCCAGGAGCTCTGCTCCTCTAACCATTCAAAACCACAATGACAATAACAAAAGACAAACCACATTTTAATCAGCAAAATAAATCTATCTAGATGGCGAGATAACACATTCAGTCAAAAGGGTCCTTTGCAAAAGGCAGTGTGTTTTAACTGCCATAAACTTTACTATGACTTGATGAAGCTGCAAAAGCACTCACATCACTGATGATCAAATATTTAAAATGTAACACCTCTCAGCTGGCATTAAATGGAAGGTTATCTAACCATTAATTAGGAAAGGAAAGGAACTCATTCAACCGTGGTGTTCAAAAGCAAATGGGACATTAAGTTTTTATAAAGAAAGAACTTCAGGGACTGCTAATAGGTAAAAGCAAGGTAAGGGGAAGGAAGTCTCCCCTTTTTGTCCCTGCTGGCTCTTCAAAGTACTAGATTAGTTATGTCAATCACAAAATCTCTCTCCAGTTAAGGGAGTAATTCCCTGAAAAGACTAACCCCTGCCACAGTGTTCATCTGGGGTTTACATTTCTAGGTCACAGAGAGTCAGGCACCCTTTCCGTCCCCTTCTATCTAATGCTGTTTCCTGGCTTCCAGAAAAAATACCTAAACACTATATTGTAGATTATCTATATCTTTCATGGACAGACTATAAAAATGTGATTTACACTTGTAAAATATTTTTGTATGAAAAAGATAGTAAGTACACATTTAATGTATCTCCCAGGGTACATTTCATTATCAATTTCACTTTCTTTATGTTATGGTATATGGAATACAGCATATGTATTTTCTATTCATTAAGATATTCCTCCTCCATGTGCTTAAATGAAACTAAAAAAAGAAAAAAGAAGTTTTACCCCTTCCGGATTATACTTTGCAAGTACACCATTACCATGGAATTCTTCGAGAACATCTTTTAATTTCTTTGTAGAATCTGTAAGAAACAGAAAAGACAAACATTGTTTATACATGTCTGTGGTTATGAAACCCAATCCAAAAACAAAGACCTCTTAAATAAAGCAAGAGATTAAAACATGCAAAATGAACATGTAAAATGTCCTTTACCATTTTTGAAAGACTATTTAATTGAAAAAGGAAATCACAAATAAAGGAAGGAACAAAAAAAGTATGTTTTGCCCAAGTGTAATACCCAAGAATGGTACCACTGCCTACCTAATCTAATAAAAGAGTAATATGCAAATTAACTATCACTCTGGGACACCTAAGCCACGCACACCAGCCAAGCCATGACCACCAGCCAATCAGAGCAGCTGTATGCAAATTAACCTAGTCAAGATGGCGGCCTGGCAGCCTCGGAGCTGGAGTAAATTAAGTTTCCATGAACTAAGGCTCAAGTCTGATCTTGGTCTGAGACAATTTAAAGAGCTCTAATTCATATTCAGATGAACCACCATCAACTCACCTTGCTCCTTTTCCAATCTCAAGTTCTATTTTGAATATTTTGACATCTGTAATGTACGGACAATCCAATACCTATCTCACAATATAGTTTAGAAATGGGAACGCTATCTTGTTCTTCTATTCCTATTGCAATAAAATTTCTGGGGCCTAATCTCTCTAAGACTGAGGTCTTGTCTTGCCCAACCAATATTCTATAGATGGGGATTTGGGTATAGAACACCAGGACGTCCCAAGAGACCTGCCTGGGCCCAATAACCTTTAAACCTAACCCCATACATGAACTGCCTACATATCTGCTTAGATTTCCAAATTACCCTTGACTGTGAAAATCTTTCTGCTATGTCCTACTGACCTTCACAGGACAGTACACATTTACTTTGTAATTCAGCTGCTTTTCTGGATTCTTCCTATTAGCTATCACCATACACATTCCTATCTTTTTTTACTGTGTCAATTCTAAATCATTTCTGTTTAAAATAACAATGGTGCAGTGGAGAGGAGAAAAGATGCAAGGCTAAATCTGACCTACCCTCTGGAACAAGATAGATACTAAGGAAATGACGCCTAGATGGATAGATGATAAGTGAGTGAAAGATAAAGTCTCAGTCATATTTCAGCTAATATTGGAGCTGAAGTACAAGAGCACAGTGACAGATTCTGGGCTGAGCAAGGCTGAGAAATCCAGGCAAACAGCCAGGCAGGCAGCTGTAAGCTGGGAGATCAATTCACACTTAATACATATCTGCAAGCGAACAAAGGTCTGGCATCCAAGAAGATTGACAACTGAAGTGCAGGGCAGGCAGGTTCAAACAGCTAATTTAATACTCGGGACAAAGGATCAGTACAGATGCTCAGCACAAAATATTTGATCTCCTAGAAAGCAAAGAAGGGTCGCAACTTTAGGCAATTCTGAAATATGGGGCTAATTCCAGAGGCACTAATGTTTGGCTTGGCTAATAGGGCAGAGGACCCAGAGAAAAATACTGGCTGCCAATATTTGCCCTTTGACTAGTATATTAGCCCTACCAGGAAGTAGTTGAATATAGACAACCACAACAGAGAGAATGGGGTCATTTTAGATGGTCTTTTCCATTACCATCAGTATCATCTACATATTAAAGTGTTACAGAGCCTCACAGTGGGAGGAATTTTGTTCAGGAAACACCTTTTGATATGCTGGGACTTATGAAATGTAAACAGGGACACATGGGAGTCGTATAAATTTCCTTATGGCTTGTCTTCCTAGCACCTGCTCTGGTGCAGGAGTTGCTCCTCTGTGAATCCTCTCATGTTTGGCTGACTCACATAATGTACAATGACAGAAGAGTGAAATTGGTACATTTTAGGAATTCACAACTGCAAATGTTGTGATTTTTTTAACATGGTTTTCAAAGAAAATTTAATTCCCTTTACATAATTCTAAGATAAAAATAAATCAATAAGTGCATTTGGCACTGTTTAGAAATTAGATGCGTCAAACTAATGGGTCCTAAAACATGTGCCATGACAAGTGAAGCACATTTAGTTTACCTCGTGCCCTTTAAGGTGTCTGATGCATCTTGAATGAACTGCCTTTGTGATTTGAATGCTTCTGTGTGCACTTGTCAGCTGAATCACAATCGCCCGGTGCAGTAATAGAAAGATTTAAAGCCAGATAGATTTGGATTTGAATCCTGGCTTGGAGCCTTTGATCCCATGTCCTTGGGCATATTTTTAACTCCTTTGTGGCTCAGTCTTCTAATACTTAAAAATGGAATAACTGGTTTGGCTCAGTGGATAGAGCGCCAGCCTGTGGACTGAAGGGTCCCGAGTTTGATTCCGGTCAAGGGCATGTATCTTGGTTGCAGGCACATCCCCAGTAGGAGGTGTGCCGGAGGCAGCTGATCAATGTTTCTCTTTCATTGATGTTTCTAACTCTCTATCCCTCTCCCTTCCTCTCTGTAAAAGATCAATACATTTTTTTAAAATGGAATAATTACATGGACCATGCTACTGTGTCTTGCAAAGTGCCTGGTGACCAACCAATTCCTGTTCAATTGTTCCATCCTACACATGACTTCAAACATCTGATAGCATTCATGTTTTCTGTTGTTTTTAGATGAAAGCATAAACCCCTCCTCTCAGTATCATAGGTCTATCAGATTCTGATCCAAACCTACCTACCAGTAATTATTTTATATGCCTTCCTTATTTTTCTAAATTCATTTATTGTTGTTACCATTACAGATGTTCCGCATATTCCCACTCTTTGTCCCACTGCTTTGATCCTTAAAAGGATGCACAAAGAAATTGAGAGTAAACAAGCAATGTTTTTCCTGCTACATTTTCCTACATGTGTGTTTGTGGGTATATCTAACTAATAAAAGCGGAATAGTAAAATTAACCATTTCTCCGGGACGCCCAACAGCCAATCAGAGTGACTGTATGCAAATTAGCCCAGCCAACACAGCGGCCACCACTCTCGCACCTGAGTAAACGTTTAGGCAGTGTCCATTGCAGCAGGAGCGAAAGGGAAACTACCTGGGCGCTGGCTCCTTAGCCTTGCCTAAAGCAAAACACATTTGCAACAATTTGCAACATAAGGAGCTGAAGCCAGGCCTGAGTCTAAGAGTAACAATTGTTTCATTATAGAAGCCCCGAGGTGAGGCAGAGGAGCCTTCCTTAGTAAAAGGCCTCACCTTAAAGGAACAGCATCAATTATAGGAGATAAACCCCAGAACCTGTGTCCAGCCAGCCTTGCTGGGACATTGGGTCAATGAGAGCTGTGGGCAGCTTTAAAGCCCCTCACCCAGGCTGGTCAGGCACGCCAGCAGGTGGACATCCACCGAGGGGTCTCAGACTGTGAGAGGGCACAGGCGGGGCTGAGGGACCTCCCGAGTGCACAGAGAGGCTGCAGGGCGGAACAGCGCAGGACCTAGGACCGGCGAGTGGGAAACAGGCGGCAGGGTTGGAGGGCACCAGGAAGTGGGTAAGGGGTGGCAGGGCATCGGCAGCCTGCTTAGTGGGCTTCCCAGGCCCTTTGTGGGGCACCGGGAAGTGGGTAGGAGGCGGCAGGGGGTTGGCAGCCTGCTTGGTGGGCCTCCCAGGCCCTTGGAGGGGCATCGGGGAGTGGGAAAGAGGCGGCAGGGGGTCAGTGGCCTGCTTGGTGGGCTTCCCAGGCCCCTTGCAGGGCACCAGGAAGTGGGAAAGCAAGGTGGCAGGCTGGGGAGTGGGAAAGAAGCAGCGGGGGGGTCTCGGCCTGCTTGGTGGCTGCCCAGGCCCTTTGCGGGGCACCAGGGAGGGGTAAAGCAAGGCTGCAG
This sequence comes from Murina feae, assembly GCA_004026665.1. NCBI lineage: Eukaryota > Metazoa > Chordata > Mammalia > Chiroptera > Vespertilionidae > Murina > Murina feae. Next base: position 57,813 of record PVJC01000950.1, on the reverse strand, counting down.
GGGCCGGGGTCCTGCTTGGCAGCTCCCCACACCCCTTGGTGGCACCGGGAAGTGGGAAAGGAAGGCAGCAGGGGACGGGTGAGTGGGAAAGAGTCGGCGGCCTGCTTGGTGGCTTCCCAGGTCCCTTCTGGGGATCAGGGAGCAGGAAAAGGCTGGCCTGACCACAAGGCGGGGTTTTCCCTGCTTTCTGGTGGCTGGAGGAAGATGGGCAGTAGGCAAGCTTGGGAGGCAGGCAGCACCCAGCCCTGGCTGCAGCTCAAAAAAGAGAACAACATGCAGGGGAGGGCAAGAGTTTGAGAGATCAACATAGAGGGGGTACCTGCTCCAAGCCTCCACGGTGTGCCTGGGGGCAGGCCCCCAGCAGGTAGACACACACAGCAAGATTGCTCCGAGCCTCAGACGCGGCTGGGGGCAGGTCCCCAGTGGCCACACACACACACACACACACACACACACATAAGGCACCTGGCAGACTGGGGCCATCATAGGATATCCACTGAGGGGTCCCAGACTGTGAGAGGGCACAGGCCAGGCTGAGGGACTCCCTCCACCCCGAGTGCACAGATTTTTGTGCACCGGGCCCCTAGTATATTTATATTCTTGGTTGTTGCCCAAGGGGCATTTTGGGAAAAGTACTGATTAGAGCACTGTATTCAAAAATTTATTTATCCTGACTTCATGTCACAAGTGTAAAAAACAGTAATTTGGAAATCCAGAAGTTCTGAAAATTGATATTGTTATTAATTCAATTCCCCAGGTGATATAACAGACATTCTACTTAAATTGTAGTCAACAGCCAAGAACAAACACCTATAGGACTACTGAATAAGGTATTTGGGGAACTAATCACCAAGAGACAGAAGTTCATATCTACTTGTGGGAGAATTACAATAGAAGTAGAGAGAGATTGAAAATGAAATCTAATCTAATAAAATTAACCATCACTCTGTTACACCTAAGTCACGCCCATCAGCCAAGCCACACCCACCAGCCAATCAGAGCGACTATATGAAAATTAACCCAGCCAAGATGGCGGCTGGCAGCCACGGAGCTAGAGCAAACAGGAGGCTTCATTTCACCAGCAATGGAGGAAACTGCCTGCCTAGGCAGGCTGCAGCCTTCACTCAAGGCAACAAAGTTTCCATTATAGAAGATAAATAAACCCCAAAAACCTGCTTCCAGCCAGCCTTGATGGGACGTTGGGTCAATGGGAGCAATGGCCAGCCTGCAAACAGCCATCAACCCCTCATCCAGGCTGGCCAGGCGCCCCAGTAGGGACCCGAACGCTGAAGGGGCTGTGGCCAGCCTGCAAACAGCCCCTCACCCAGGCTGGCCAGGCACCCTAGGGCAATCCCCAACCCTGAAGGAACTGTGGCCAGCCTGCAAATAGCCATCAGCCCCTCGCCCAGGTTGGCCAGGAACCCCAGCAGGAACCCCACCCTGATCTGGGACACCCTTCAGGGCAAACCAGCTGGCCCCCACCCATGCACCAGGCCTCTATCCTATATAATTCTGTACAATAAAAGGGTAATATGCAATTTGACCCTAATAGCAGAACGACTGGGAATGACTGGTCACTATGACACACACACTGACCACCAGGTGGCAAATGTTCAATGAAGGAGCCTCCCCCTGATGGTCAGTGCACTCCCACAGGGGGAGCTCTGCTCAGTCACAAGCCTGGCTGATGGCTGCCAGCACAGCGGTGGTTGTGGGAGCCTTTCCTGCCTCCTCAGCAGTGCTAAGGATGTCCGACTGCATCTTAGGCCTGCTCCCTGCTGGCAAGTGGACATCCCCCTGAGGGCTCCCGGCTGCCAGAGGGATGTCTGACTGCCATCTTAGGCCTGATTGCCTGGGGAGTGGGCCTAAGCCATCAGGTGGACATCCCTCAAGGGGTCACAGACTGTGAGAGGGCACAGGCCGAGCAGGCTGGGCAGAGGGACTCCCTGCCCCCTTAGTGCACGAATTTTTGTGCACTGGGCCTCTAGTATAAATATATTGTAAAAAATAGCAAGAGTCGCACTGTAGCAGTTTATGTGCTAATTAAAATCTAGACACCTAGACTTTTAAGCATCCTAAAAAAGAACATTCCAATGTTAAGGTTTCAATTCCAGATCAGAGCAAAGTTGCTGGCTCAGTCACCAGTTGGGGTTGTGTAGGAGGCAGCTGATTCTAATTCATCATTGATGTTTCTCTCTGCCCCTCTCCCTTCCTCTCTCTCAAATAAAAACATATTGAAATAATTAATAATAATAATAATAAAGAAAGCAATTATACATAAGAGTAGAATTCAGGAGAGGATCTGGGTTAAAGAACAAAATTTGAGTGTTACTTATAACTTCACTCTCCATGTGATATCATAGAACTATGCGATAGAAATATGTGATATCGCACAGAACTATATGGTATCCCATGGAAAGTGATCTTAGAAAAAATACTAAGGACTGAGACCTGGAGCACTCAGAGGTTCAGGCGCCAGGAAAAGAAGAGGGATCTGCAAGGAGATGAGGACTGCATATCGACTAAGATAGTAAGGAAACCAGAACAAGCAATGTGTCATGGAAACCAAGTGTCATATAATATCAAGTAAGATGAGGAGCAGAGCCTCATCATTGATTTAGCAAAAAGAAAGTCATTCACGTCCCTGTTTAGAACCATTTTGTTTTAGTAGTTAAGGCAAAATCCCAAGCAGTGTACATTAAGAGGAAAGTAAGATGAGAGAAATGAATGTAGCAAATATAGGCAACTCATTTTAAAAGATTCGCTCCAAGAGAAGCAAAAAAATTGAGCAGTAGCTGGATGGCAAGAAAGGAACTTAAGTTTTTGTGTGTTTTTTTTAAGAGAAGAGAAAAGAAAGCAGCATGCTGACAGAAATGATTCAGAGAAGGAAAATTAAAAATGCGGAGAAAACTATAGAATGGTTAACATTTAGCGGGTAAGAAAAGGCAATCTGATGCACAGCAGAAGGCCTGGCTTAGCATGGGGGCCTGGACAGCTCACCTAAATGGAAAAGAAGAGTAGTATGTGGGTTCATATGCTGGAGGGAGGTAGATGTCTAGTGCATGCATATCGAGTTCTGTTGTTGAGATGACTTTTGTTTTAGTAGTTGGAGGAGGAGTAAAACCATCACCTGAGAAAAGATGTGAGGGGATGATTTGAGGAGATCTGAGGAAAAGCGCTGAGAGGTGTTGTTGAAAATTCTCCAGGAGCTAACAAAGGTGAATGGACAAGGGAAAAAGTGAAAATGCACCTGGATTATGGTTTCTCCACCCACGTGTGATAGAGTGAGAGAGGACAAGGAAGTGAAGGAAGAAAGCAAGAAGATGGTTTAATGACTTCTAGGGGATTGCATTTGAGTTGCCCCTGATTACCTCTATTCAGGAAGACACTGTGCTCTGCCAGTCATCCTCTTCAGCGTGAGAGAACAATTGCTGGCAGCTATTGTGACTTTTAGAGCTTTCTGCCTTCTACTCAAACACCCACGGATGTGGCAAGGAGAGATTTTTAATTCAGCTTGCCTTTTATGTGTGTTTCCCATGAGTGAACAGTACTTCTATGAGTATTGACTTTTTTTCCCTTCTCCTTCATTTTTCTCTTTATTCTGTTAAGTGGCTAATTATGCTTAGACATATTTAATTCTGGCTAATAACCATCTTTTCAGCCTTCTTTCTTGTCCAGGGACTGAAAAAAATAGAGAGCCCGAGTAGTTCAGCTCTATATGGAGGCATCAGTATTAGTGGTGTAAAAAGAGTGTTTCTCTGGCAAAATAATGGAAATCCAATGTCCCCACTTCACCTCCTCTGCCGTCTGATGAGGCTGTAACATCCCCAGCGGGCACTCACTTGATTCATCTTGGAGAGGTTGAAAAATCACAGTGAGATAATTCTGGAGACGTTCGGAGCCTGATGACACTTCCCAACTTTTATGGTTGAAGTTACATATTTTTTCCTGTTCCTTTGGCTTGAAGACTGCTCATTTTTCCTCTGTATTTTTCTATCTTTTAAAAAGTAATTTTAGGACATTTACTAGATTTTAACAATTTATATTTATTCTATTTCCCCAGAAAGATAAGCTAGAATTTAAAATATATATAATTTCAATAAATGATTATTTCATGCAGTACTGTTCAGTTTCTTCACAGGTACCAGGTGGAATCTCCAACTGAATGAACGCATTTTTAACACAATATTCAAATTTTTGAGTTGGTGAGTGCTGCTTAACTACTATTCATTATTTGTGGTTACCTTATTGCTATCAGTAAGTGGGGCTAATAAAAATATCTTCTTGCTTCTGCTGGGATTAGTATCTGGCATATATATTTCAATTATCAATTTTAATTTTTTGTTACAGGAAATGTACTTTCATGGCTAATAGAATTAAGTGCAATCATTATATGCATTTCAATCAAAATATTTAATGAAATGCAACTCTGAGTTATAATTTTGAATCTGTACCTTATTAAAAAAATTTTAAACTCACACTAGTTCAGCAAATGAAAGCTTCATTTCATTTATTTTTAAAGTTCCTATGTGGGTTACAAAACACTCACTGAAAAACTAGGCATTATGGCAACAATAGCTTATTCTCTAGTAGCATTGCTGAAAACATCCTGTTTTAAGATGATATAAAATACCTGAAGTTTACTGTTAGTCATTGACCATAAAATTCTCACCTCTGTACATTGACCAAGAAACATAGTATTTTGCAATCAGGAAAACAAAATTCTATGTATTTTGTTGGCATACTTATTTTTTACATGGAATATGCTCATATACGAATTTTAAAAAACATAAAAGCCCAAAATAATGTCTCCTAAGTTTTAAATTCAAAACAGAACTCAGGGAAATGGGCCATATTTATTTTGTGGTTTGAGGTCCCTACTCATCTTTTTTGTTTTTGTTGCTAATCCTCACTGAGGATATTTTTCCATTGATTTTTGCAGAGAATGGAAGGGAAAGGGAGAGACAGAGAGAGAAACATCAGTGTGAGAGAGACTGCAACCAAGTTGCATGCCTTTGACAGGAATCAGACCCAGGACCCTTTAGTCTGTGGGCCGATGCTCCAGTCACTGAGCCAAACAGGGTAGAGCTCAACTCAGCTTTACCATGCCCCTGGAGACTGAAAAAGCTTCAATGTGGAAAAAAAGGTATACAACTGTATATGGAATTAGAAGTCGTTGAGATGTGCTTCCAGACCTGGCTCTTAGATGATCTATAGGATAGTTCTGTCATACTATTGATAGTATTATAAATACTATCAATAGTAGCAAAAGGCCCCTCCATTTTCTTGCTCTAATACCGGGGAGATTAGAAGAAACAATATCTAAGGACCCTTCTAGCCACACCATTCAATGATTCAATGTTAAGAATACCCTAGAAAGATACTCAGTCCCATACCCCTGAACAGTCTCCTTCTGCTATTCTCATATCCAGTTCTTACTTCCCTTAACTCTTTTTATTATTATTATTATTTTAAAATTTTGTTTTATTGCTTAAAGTATTACAAAGACTGTTACATATGTCTCCCTTTTTTCCCCCTTGACCTTCCCCTGGCCTCCTCTACCCCCCAGTGTCTTGTGTCCATTGATTATGCTTATATGCATGCATACAAGTCCTTCAGAGACCAACTTCCCTTAACTCTTATCCAACTTTGGAAGAGAAAGTTCAGATTGAGGCATTTGAAAATTCCTAATCTCACTATCAGATAAACTGCAAAAAGAGAAGTGAGAAAGCAATACTCCAGTGCATAAAATAAATATTTTTCTGACATGTCAAATTGCCCAGTTATAAGTAATCAGTTTTGGTCAAGTGCCCTTTAAACTAAAATTGGCACTTTAAACTGAGAACTTTACCTATATAATGTAACAATGAATTTTTATATTTTTAAAAATTATTGGACGGAGACTGGCGATCAAACACTATGGGTATGGATACTGGGGCTTAGTTCCTCCGAATGCCCCTGCTATGCAGTGCTCAGAGGGAAGTATATGGCAGAGTTTTTCATTAAATGATACCTCCCACAATCTACATTATTCATTGTCACATTGGAGTATATGCTATAACAATTTCCAACAGACTTTGCTATAATTTGCTTTCAAATATTAAAAAAAAACACAATCTATTGGCATTTCTGAGTAAGAGGTTTTTTGCACCTTAGCAGATGACTTTTCCCTGATAAAGGATTAAATAAATGGTCTTGATAGCAAGAGGTTACTCAGATTTATCACTTGGGCTACAGAACAGATCTCATGCCTTAAAGTTTGGGGGAAAAAAGACAATGCGCTATACATTTTTGCCAAACTCCCATAATTCTTAGAAGAGAGGTGAGAGTTCCTACTATGGACAGTGAAAATGTTGGAGAACAGTTCGTATGCAAATAGCGAGGAATTACAGCAAGGACTTTGCTCAACTTAATTATTACTATGGATTAGAAGAAGAGAAAGCATAAAAACTTAATTCAAATATTTAAATAAATTTTAGATCATGCACAAAAAATAATTGGGCAAGTGTATGTGATCATGACATAAATATGAGTACCATATATTCTCACACTATCACCAATTACATTGGCACAAAGTGAGTGGAAACAGATTTGGGATTTGAGTTTCAAGTCTCCTGCTGCTGTCTGTGACGTTAGTGGACAGTTCCCAGCCATTTGTTCCCATCGTTGAATGAGCCCCCAGGAGAAAACTGGCCACTGGTACTCAGACACCGTCTTCTACTTAGACACAGCCCAACAGGCAGTACTTCCTGCCCCTCCCACCCCTCCACCAACTCCCTGAGGCTCATCATTTCCCTTCAGCAAGCAACAGTTTTCACTATATCTTTACCTCTGTTTTCACCACTAAACTTTAATCAAGAAGTCTACAAGGGTTTCTTCGTAAAAACTGCCTCGTCTCCCACCACTACCATGGTTCAGTGGCTGGATGTGGACCTACGAATCGGAGGGCATGTTTTGATTCCTTCCTGGTTGTGGGCTTGATCCCCAGTAGGGGTCGGGCAAGAAGCAGCCCATCAATGGTTTTCTCTTATCATTGATGTTTCTAGCTCTCTCTCACATTCCCTTCTTCTCTGAAATCAACTATATAATATATATATATAAACTACTTTGTCTCTTTTTTGTTGTTGTTTTGTTTCAGGGTTATTTTTATTCATTATGTCTTTAACATTATTCATATTTCAAGTTTCTGCTTAGAAAGAAAGGTAATTTGTATCTAATACTTTACACAGCAGTATCATTGAGTACTGCACACATGTGCACTAATAAGCTCATAAAGTGCTAATTAGGTGTTAAATGATTAAATAATTGGCACTTTAGTGCTTTGTATTATGCAAAAGTCTCTGTTGAGTTTTCTATAGGTGTTTCAGTATTTACTATTACTTGGGGAAATTTGGATGGGTGTTTTCATGGGCTGGAAATGCATTATTATTTTCCCTGTTAAAAGATTATTTACTATTTAAAAAATCAATAGTCAACACATATAATCTAATAAAAGAGTAATATGCAAATTAGGCATCACTCCCCTACAACTAAGCCACACTCACCAAACAAGCCATGCCCACCAGCCAATCAGAGCAACTATACGCAAATTAACCCAGCCAAGATGGCGGCCAGCAGCCACGGAGCTAGAGCAAACAGGAGGCTTCCTTGCCCCGGCTATGGAGAAAGCTAAACTTCCTGCCTGCCTAGGCTGGCTGTGGCCTGTGCTCAAGGCAACAAAGTTTCAACTATAGAAAATAAATAAATCCCAGATACTTGCTTCCAGCCAGCCACACTGGGGGCTGTGCCCAGCCTGCAAACAGCCATCAACCCCTCACCCAGGATGGCCCCACCCTAATGGGGTGAGAGTTCCTGCTGGGGAACTTGGCCAGCCTGCAAATAGCCATCAACTTCCCAACAAGGCTGGCCAGGCACCCCAGTAGGGACCTGAATCCTGAAGGGGCTGTGGCCAGCCTGCAAACAGCCATCAGCCACTCACACAGGCTGGCCAGGCACCACAGCAGTACCCCCTCCCTGAAGGGAATGTGGCCAGCCTGAAAACGGCCCTCAGCCCCTCACCTATGCTGGCCAGGCACCCTAGCAGGACCCCTACCCTGATCCAGGACACCCTTCAGGGCAAACCAGCTGGCCCCCACCTGTGCACCAGGCTTCTATCCTATATGGTAAAAGTGTAATATGCAAATTGACCCTAACAGCAGAACCACTGGGAATGACTGGTCACTATGACACACACTGACCACCAGGGGGCAGATGCTCAATGCAGGAGCTGCCCCTGCTGGTCAGTACACTTCCACAGGGGGAGCTCTGCTCAGCCACAAGCCAGGTTGATGGCTGCCAGTACAGTGGTGGTTGTGGGAGCCTTTCCTGCCTCCTCAGCAACACTAAGGATGTCTGACTGCAGCTTAGGCCTACTCCCCGCTGGCACGTGGACATCCCCAGAGGGCTCCTGGACTTTCAGAGGGATGTCTGACTGCCATCTTAGGCCTTATTGCCTGGGGAGTGGGCCTAAGCCAGCAGGTGGACATCCCCCGAGGGGTCCCAGACTGCGAGAGGGCACAGACTGAGGGACCCCACCGAGTGCACAAATTTTTGTGCACCAGGCCTCTAGTTTTCAATAATGGGTTAGATTCAGATAAGGAGAGATGGATATGTTACACTTATTAAACAGAAATAGAATGCACATAGGCAGTGGATTCAGTCAAAGTAACTGAAGAACAGAGGAAGTAACACAAGAGATCACAAGAGTGAGAAAAGACAACAGCAACGAAATTTAATCAAGTAGATCAGAGGGTCCAAATAACCCTGAACAGCACAGTCCACGATAGCAGCTGCTCAGAATAAGGGGTCCCATCTCCCGGCTTACAATTTTAAATCGCAAAGCACTCCATAATGAGGGGCACAGAAACATGTAATCAAACTACCTCCCCCCATTCTAGAAAGGATTATGCAAGGGCTTTAGCAGTGGACAAAAGCGAGATCACCAGGAATGGAAAGAAACCATAAATAGAAATGGTTGTATCGGTCTACCTCTGTGTGAAATTTTTTATATTGCAACCTGTCAAACATCATGATAAAAACATGTCTAATATTAGACAGTTGCATTTTTATGAACACATATTGCCTCACAAGGCTTTCTTGTGGCGTCTACTGCAAAAGGGGGAAGGAGAAACAGACAATAAGCTCATTATTCTGATGGTGTGACATTTGTAAATTGGCTTGAATTACTGGAATGTGTGACAGCCAGCTGCCTTGTTGGTTTTTGGCTCTTCCTTGAATTAGTGTTATTTGCTCTCACCTACAGCACTGGGAGGAGGACAAGGGTGCATTAAAAGCCTGTCTGAATAATTGGGCAGAAAAGTTTTAATAGCCGTGGAGACATCACCTAGAGGTTGTTGTGTGATAGAAAGACCGGAGAAAGCCTGGGGAAAGTTTATCCTCCAGAGTTAAAGCTGGTCTGGAGAAAAGCCATTTGAATTAAGATAATTCCAAGAAATTAAACTTCTGATCAATACCTAGCAAGAGCTTTGCCTAAAGCCAATTATTCAAACACATGCAAAATTATAGATGATGTAAATTGTTCCACTTAAAATCATTGAAATTACAGAAAATCTGGGAAGAGGCAGTGGAAATGAAAATATCAATACCATATATTAGCATCACTGTATTTTGTTACAGGTTTTGCTTAAATGTTACTCTGAATGAAGTTATCGACTGAAGACTTTTTAACAACTGGCCCTTTGCAAATGTTATTTAAGTCTTAATCGGATTATAATTGGATATCAATCACCCTTTTCTTCAATTAAAAATATATGTAGTCATATGCAATAGTCTTCAAATTATATGATTTTTAATTAAATTCTGAATTAATTAAAGACAGATGACCAGGTAAATAAAATTGACATAAAATTTATCCAAATTTATGAGATTTTCCAAAAGTGATTTGTTATTGTCTTAGAATTCTCCAAGTCCTCTCTTCCTTTTCCCAAGCCTTCTTTCCATCACAGATTGCTTGACATGCCTGGGGTCACACTCTGTACAGTGACATCATGTTAAGTGGTATGTATCCCTTGTCTGTTAAGATGGAGGTTATTTCAATATTTAAAGGCATGATCATTGTATTCTTTATGATTATACTGTTAATAATGCCTACTTTAAAAAGGAAGCCAGAAAACACTTATAATAAAAGGACACAGTCATTTATAATTTCTCTGCCTGGAAATGGCTACTATTATTACTGTAGGGATATCCTTCTGGAATATTTCTAATATGTGTATAGAAATACATATTTACAAAACTAGGACTAAAATTATAAAAATGGGATTAAAGATTACGTGGCATTTTAAAGCTGCTTTTACATTTAATACCTTTTAATTATTTTGAGGTTAATAAAGATATATCCTACCATCACGAATATTGGTCCCATAGTGTGTCCTTCATGTGGCTGAACCATAATTTCATTTAACAGTCTCTTTGACTTAAACTACTGTTAAATTTATAGTAATATTAAATGTACAATAACTATATATATATATATATATAACATATTTGATCCTGTTATTAGGATAAACTCCCAAAGGCAGCATAAATGGGTTTAAAATTTTATACTTTTTTAAGGTTTTTTTGCATCATGTTAAATTTTTCTCCAGCAATTTTTAACCAATTTAGTTTGTCGTAACAGCCTGTAAGTGGGAAGTGTCTATTATTGTGTATAGAATCTGAACTTAATTCAAATGTAATGTAAATTAAGTTACAGTCTAGGCACAATAATCATATGCCAAGGTAAAATGCCATGCTAATTCAGATTTCATATCCCTATGAATATATTAGCAGGCATAGGTATTACTGGTAAATTCTGTTTTTCTAGCGCTATAGTAATTACTGAACATCATGTTCTTAAAAGCTATCAAGATAAAGTGACTGAAGAAGAAATCTCCTCTGAAATGTAAAGAGCACAAGATTCAGAAGGCCGAAGTGTTCCTTGGATGCTTATCTGTAAATACAGGTAATAAACTGGTCCATTTCTCAGCCTTTTCCAGTTGTAAAACTTTCTATTTATGCTATCCTGAAAGCTCCATTTAGCTAATAACCATGACTTCTTTTCTTGGTTGTTTTCTGTAGCACCTAGCATGAAATACTTGGCATAAAATTGTCATTTTTATGTCATATGACGATTGTATTAAAATCTATTTTTAAATGTATGCTAGCTGCTTATTAATTGCATCTCATTTCATTGAGTTGTATAAAAATAAAAGAATCCATTTTCAGTATTAATAGCTCTATAACTTTTTGCAGATGGAACCATTCTTCCAGTTGCCTGGTGTGTTTAGAAAGTAATGAGAAAAAAGTTGATGTCACCTGCAACATTCACAAACATGAAATATTCAGTCAACTAAGAGAGCTTCGATTTCCTATTGCTTGCCTTCAGCTAAGGAAGGTGAGGGGTCTGACTTTTGCCATTCATTCGTATACAGATCACTCTGCATTTTAAATGTATATATGACTTCATCTTTGTAACTTTTAAATAAAATATTAGTTACTTAATAGAAAGAAGAAAACATGGTTTTTATTCCAGGTACTTAAATTAGCAAAGGGGAGTTGTGAAAGATTTGTCATCTTTAAGAGAAATAGCAGCCCTCTATTAACATTATTTAATTTTTAATTATGAAAGTATTTAATTATACTTTATTAAGTAAAGTATAATTATTTAATAAAGTATAATTATTCAGTTATAATCACCATTTATGAGTAATGTGGGGAGCCCTAGAGGGTGTGTGTAGCTCAGTGGTCAGAGTGTTAGCCTGCGCACCAAGGGGTCTTGGGCTTGATTCCTAGCACATACGGGTGGATGCGTGAAGCAACCAATGGCTATCTCCCACAGAGATGATGCTCCCACCCCCTTCTTTCTTCCTTCCACTTTCTATACAAAATAAAAATCAATGGGAAAAATATCCTCGGGTGAGGTTTACTACCAACAAAAAAGAGTAATATGGTTAAAATAACTATTAAAATATCCAATCAATACCATAGGAAATTAAAATATAAAAAAGTAAAGCCTTTCACAAACCTCAGAATTAACAATTTTAGCCATTTCTGTTGTGTGTAGCCATTTATTTCTCATCAACTTAACTACTTATATTACCTGACATGGAAGAAAAAATGTTACATATATACCTCCCACCACCGTACACACAGATATTAACAATTATACTGGTTATATTGCTAGTTTTAGTTCTTCTGATTGACATTTCAGAACTAAATATTTCATTAAAAACTTTATTTACTGATCCTCTCATTTTAGAGTGTTGGGCATCTGTTCTCTATGGAGATGGGAATATTGTTTAACTACATTCACTTCAATACCCTTTTTCCAACTTTTCTTGACTACACCTTTAATTTGTACATTTTCACTCTGCAATGGAGATTCTGTTTCTTATCAATAATGTTATAGCTGGGCATATGAACAACCTAGATGTAAATAAGGGCCATGGAATGCAAGGAAGTTAATTCCATGTTGTGATACTGTTTTGAATTTCATTGCCATGTGTTCACTGCTAATGGATACAAATACAATTGACACTGAGATGCTTATTTATATATCCTGACAACATTATTTACTCCATTAATAATTCAAAGAAGGTTTTTATTTTTGTAGATTCCTGGGGATTTTAAATATAGACAGTTATATCATCTGCAAATAGTGACATTTCTGATATCTATGTTTTTTATTTCATTTTCTTCCCCTATTACATAGTCTAGAAATTCAAAGTACTGATACATGCAACAATGATGCATTCAAAAGCAGTATGCTAAGTAAAAGGAGCTAGAAAATAGAAAACAGCCACAAAGCAAACTTTTTTTTAAAAAATCACTTATTCATTCCATTTTTATGTCATTCTTGAAGACATAAAACATTATGTAATAACCAAAACCAAGGGTGGTTGCCAGCTGCTAGTTAGATAAAAATGAACTGACTTAAAATAGGCTAAAGGGCTCTTTGGTATGATGAAAATTAAAAATTTTTAAATAATGTTTTGCTATGTGTCTAAAGCACTTTGCAGGTGACTTTATACATTATCTCATTTAATTACCATATGTGTTCTTCTATGTAGCTTATCCTATCCTTGTGATTTTAACTTAATGAGACTGAATGAGAACCCATTTTTCTCATAACCTCATGGAAAATTAGTAAAGACAGTAAAGTAGCAATTGGGCTGACTAATCTAGAGGATTTTTGTATAACACTTGCTATAGTCCTTATACTGCTATGCTATGCTATGCTTTGCTATGCTATGCTATGCTATGCTATGCTATGCTATGCTATGCTATGCTATGCTATGCTATGCTAATGTATGCTTTTTAAAACTTTACACCTCAGAAGGGTAGGCATTAATACAAGAAAAAGAAATCCAACAGTGTGTTTGAAAACAAGACCTTTATTAGGGTGATTATGAGAATAAGAGGGAGACAGAATAACACTGTAGGGCCAAGTAAGTGCAAACCAGCCCTGAAGAGAGGTGACCAAAGTACAGTTGAGGAAGCATAGTCAGTGTTGTTTTGCTAATATTAATAAATATATTGGAAATAAATGGAAAAACTATTTGTTGCATCTTGGAAATTAAGTCTTTGATGTGCTTTTCTAAAGGGTTCACCTGAAGTTATTTTCAGCTGTAACATAAAACGTCTAATTGTTACCATCAGAAATAAAATACGAGCACATCTGTCTTCTTATTGGCAATTCCTTTGTCAAAGGTTCCAAAGCAATAAAAAACGGACAGTAAAATGAATCACAGATCAGAGGGCAGTTTGCCAGATGGAACTGCCTAAAGAATAGTCTGGCAGTTTTCAATACTGTATTACTTACAATAGCCAGCGAGGTGGGTGGGGTTGTTATTACTGTTCCAAGAAGGAATAGGTTTGATTACAAAGGCAGGAGGCCTTGACAGAATCCTGGCTGACGGTTGCACTGTCACTTACCCTGCTTCAGACCTATCATTTGCTTTGCCTTCCCACAGCAAAATGTCTTAACAGTCACCAGATATGAGAAATGAGGAAGTTCTGTGGCTTATTCACTCCACTCTAATCCCCAAATCCAATTAGCATTCAGCCTTGTCATGTAGAGACCCATCTAATGCGTTTTCAGCTACATGCAGTTCTGCAGCTCTGATTAAAAACAGTGGGTGGCCTTGATCACTTAAAACGCTTCTTATAAAATCATTGGGAGCCTAGCAGTGAAAGAGAATGAGACCCAACAGGAAGACAGGAACTATATAATAGTTATATATAAAAGAAAAACAAATTGACAGATGCCAAGATAGGCATTTTCATCTTACAGCATCCATTAACAAAATTAGGTGAAGAAGATGGAAATCGGATAATACTTACATTCTTCCAATATTAATTTGAGCAATACAATATAGAGAAGAAAGGAAACATAGTTATTGTGCCTACTCTATGCCACATACACTTCATATGTATATGAATCCTATAATGCTTCCCAATAATGATCTTCTGAGATACATGTTAATTTCTCCATTTTACAAAGGAGGTAAATGAAGGTCAGTGATGCTAAACAACTTACACTTGCTTGTGGATTCAGTAAGTATCAAAGAAAGCTTCAAATCCAGGTCAACCTATATTTCGAATTTTTTGGCCAACCTATATTTCGGATTTTTTTTTTGCCTCTAAAATCTATCATTACATAATTTTATTTTCTAATCAACTAACCTTCTAGATTCTCAAAAACTCCCATTTATTTTAATCACCCTGCTATGCCTTTGAAATTATCTATTTTAAATGACTTTTTCTATATAAATATATGTAAATATGAGACAAATTTGATAACTGCCTGGATTGAAAGAAGGGGACTGCCCAATTAATAAAATAAATAAATTTAGCTTTGGGAGTGGATGACAAAGGGCTATTGGAGAAGAAATTTTATTAGGTAATAAAGAATACAATATAGCTATTAAGAAAGAAGGAGAAAGGGTCTCTAGATACTACTATGGAAATAAGTTCCAGAATTTAAGTAAAAAAGCAGAGTAGAAGAGCTTATATTTAGAGATATTTTATTTAATAAGAAAGTATAACATATATTAAATTTTGCTTGCATTTGCAAAGAGACACTGAAAAATTAAATAAGAAACTAATAAAAATAATTACCAATAGAGAACCAGAGATAAGGAAAGAGTCCCTCATTGTTACAGATCTGAGATTTTACAGATCATTACCAATATTTGGGGGTTTAACTTAACCTAATCAAAATAATTAAAAAGAAAATGTTAAGGACATACTTGCATATTTAGAAGAGTTGGGTCAGTAGTTGAGAAGGGGCATCTAGAGAGATTTCTAGCATGGAGTCTCAATAATTTACTGTTCCATTCAACTAATGAGATCAGAAGTATTAGGTGAAATCTCAGATGGGATAAATTTGGATCTAGGTCAAAGAATGCTGAATTTAAACATTAGTCCTCTTGTTCACTAGTTATCTATCTCTGCAGTTTATTTAACATCTCTTAGTTTCTATTGAGTTATTTGCAATAATTATGGTATCAATATCAAAAGATGTAATGAAAATTAAATAAAGCAATGAATGTAAGGTTGCTGACACATAGAAAGTATTTCATTAGAGTTATGAATTTTACTTCTGGGACCACCCAAAGGACTTGTACTAGGAAAGTCTCAACTCAAGTAGTTGGACAATAATAGGCAGAACTAAATGAATGGTTTTATATGTTTTAGGCAAAACCAACCTTTTTTTTCCTGATTTTTCTATAAATAAAAACACTGGTAGCATGAGAAATCATAGTACTTAACAATAAAAATAGGCTGGTATGCTCAAGCCCAAGATAAATACTCACCCAAACAAACAAACAAAATTGAGCAGATTTTAAAAATTACTTTTTAAGTATAACATTAGAAGACCTTTGGTTTCTTTAATAGAGTTATACCCTGTCTTTCTGCAAATGGCTTTAAGAAAAAGGCACAATATCTACAATATTAGCATTAATCACTTCTTACCTTTGCTAGTTAAATACTTTCAATTCAATCCACTAGAGAAATTTTCCCCATGGGAATATAATACTGATCTTTCAAAGAGAAATCCTATAAGAAGTAAGTTCTACAGTAAGCTAAATTTCTTTATCAATTAAGAGGATACAGGTTATTTTTTTTTTGATGCAAATGTATGGGATTGTTTTCTTCTATTCCTTGTCTGATAGTTCATTAGTGGTATATAAAAATACTCACAGTTTCTGGATATTTATTTTGCATCCTGTTACTTTAATGAATTTAATTGCAATTGAAAAAATATTTTTTTTCATTTAAAAAACAGAAAATATGTTCAATCACCAGCCTTTGAATTTGTAAGTAGAGGATTCAATTAGTATCAATATCCAGTCAAAATGGAAATTTTCACCTATCATGAATATATTCAATAATAAATTTTATGACATTCAAATGTACCCTACATTATTTTTATTTTTGATGCAAATTTTGATAAATGGAAATGTATCAGAATTTCAGTGTTATAGGACATGAACATCTAGCAGTATTACAAATGGTGATTATGTCTATGTTGATGTTTCATGTTTTATCTTTATGCATCTCACTATTATTAAAAACAAATTAAATAAAGAATAAAAAGAATATACCAATTAAATCTAAAGAAAAATATTATTTCAGCAGTAGCACTAACACTCTAATTAAGGAGAAGTGAAAAAGCAGGTTTGTGAAAATAAACATAGTCATAAAAAGTCATGTGATACAAAATCACCAATTGAAATTCTTAAAAAAAAAAAAAGACTGCACATACCAACCATACTTGATATAATATACATTTTAGAAGGAAAGTTAAAACATAGATAACAAGAGCTAAAAAGGCTTTCTTGAATATGTAGAGGAAAAAGATACATTAGTTATTCTACACAAAAATTATGGCTAATAACTAATAAAAATTTATTAGTTATTGTACATAAATAGTATTAAGAAAAGTAATGATAGTCATTTGGCAAAGGGCTATTGGAAATATATTCTATGAGAAATGTGATGTGAAACTTCTTAGATTCGGAAGAGAGAACTCTTAGAATGGGATTCTTCTCCTCATCTTGCCTTATTGGGACCGGGCATTCCACCACTACCATCCCAAGGAAACATTCTTGTCTTGCCTCCCAACACCTTTCACTTGTGATGCTCAAATGCGAGATTTCCCTCTTTCTGTTTCCTAGATCCATTGACCTACTTTGCCATCTCTGTCTGGGTTTCTGAACCTCATTAAGATATTCAGCTTTCAGAAATCAGGGAAGATTAAATGCTTTTTAAATAACTCAAATATTTTGTGTACCTAGTGCTTAAGAGTTTTTAGGAAAATGATTCATACTACTTACCAAGAAAAAGAGAGATATATAGACATCTCAGCTTTTTTCAAAAAAGTGTATGTATAATCTGATCTTAAATGAAAAAAATATATAATATTCGCTGTCTTCATGAGAAATTTGTGTATTATATCTAATGTTACAATTACAGTCAAAGTCTAGGATCTCACCACTAAATTATTGTCCTTTTAAATCATGAGTGTGCTATTATATTACAAATTAAAGACAATTAAAATCATTTCAATCATTTCTAGACTTGATTTAATTTTCAATTTACAAAGTCACTGCCACCACAATCCCTGCGATCATTTTAAAAGAGCAATCAATTCTATAATACTTTTTTTCCTTCCTCTGTTGTCATTAATTTTACAAATGCAATTATTTTTCTGCAAATGTCCCATCCAATAAGTAGAAATGTGGTATACCCATTAAAACCTAGCCAGTTCTATCTTAATACAGTAATACTATGTATTTGGCTTCACTTTGCCTATTTGTGAAGATTTTGCAAAATATGAATTTTGTTTTCTATGAATTTCCCTGAATATTTATTTTTAAATATATTTTATTGATTTTTTACAGGGAGGAAGGGAGCGGGATAGAGAGTTAGAAACATCGATGAGAGAGAAACATCGATCAGCTGCCTCCTGCACACCCCCCACTGGGGATGTGCCCACAACCAGGTACATGCCCTTGACTGGAATCGAACCCAAGACCCTTGAGTCCACAGGCCAATGCTCTATCCACTGAGCCAAACCGGTCAGGGCTTCCCTGAATATTCAAAAATCTTCACTTAACAGTCTAAATATTTTTTTATAAAACATTATTGAAATTTTACCAAATTATGATGTATGAGATTATTGTTCTATTAGAATAATCCTGCTATGAACCTGGGTACATAAATATCTATTTGAGTCATGGGCTTTCATTTTTATTTACTGTCCTGAGTTTCAGAACCACTTATCTTTCCTATTTTTAATTTCCATTAAAATAGAAGCAGAATATTATTTCACTTTAAAGTGAAATAAAACAAAATAATTCCCTTTTGTCCTCATATATGCAGTCTTGCTTCCTATAATAGAACAGAATATTCACTCCCTAAACACCTGGAATTTTTTTTCCACCCCTTATTTGCTAGTTTTTATTCCACTATATTCCTTTAAGGTCATCATTCTCTAAAACTAAATTACTTCACAAGTAGAAATATTAGCATACTAAATTGTGAAAACTAAAAATATCCATAGAACAGGCTTAGCTACAGGTCTCTGGGTTCCAGATAAATGATCCCAGTTTCACTTTTTTTTTTTTAGAATTTATCTTGTCACATATTTCAATCTTTTAATCCTTGACACTGTATTAGTTCTTCTCTCAGCTCCCACACGTGAACTATTCTTGGTATTAAAAACTCATTTTTAAAGCAATATGACTTCAACCACTAAAATACCATGTATGCTCGCTCAGGTTAAATTTAGCCTAGTGAAACTGCACCTTAGCAATTCTGCAGCATCAGTAAGTGCTTCCCCTATCTTCAGTTCCTTTTCATTCCCAATCCACAATCGCATCCCATTGTAACTTTTCCCCTCTGGTAAGTATGGTTCTGAGGACACCTGATCCAAACCAAAGAGAATAATCAACACAGAGATGTACCAAATATGATCTAAAAAGAAATAAACCTCATGAAATCTTGAGAACTGATACTCCCAGCAAAAGTCAATTGTTCTCTAACTTTTTCAATCCATGTTTAGTGTTCAAAGACTTGAGAGGCATATGATGATTTTATTAATAACCAGAACTAGTCCAAGGTCCTTCACTGTCTGAATTTCTAAAACATTCTGCATTCCTAAATTCCAACTATTTCCTTTAGCAAGCCCCAGTGGGAAAGGAAGGGAAATGCAGGTGAGCAATGGTCCATAACAGAACATTTAATGTTTGCTTCAAAGGCAACAGAGGACTACTATCGTTTTAGTATACCCATTAGACATATCCCTCAACTTTCCCCAACTAGGATTGCTTCTGGGAATATGAAGCTATCACATAAATAAATAATAATGAGAAAGAGACGACATGGGGAAAATATAGTCATTTGTGCACTGTAGTCATTTTGAGTCAGGATTTCTGTTATTGCGACTGAAATTATTAGCTACAGTAAGAATTTCTTCAAATAGTATTTTTTTTTATTAATACAAATCCAAGTGGTTTTTGAGATCACAAAATCTCATATAAGTGCTTGGGTCCTGGTCTCTGTTATACTAATTTATTAATGGGAAAGTGGATGGATTTGACATTTTTGAGTCATTTTCCACTACATATTTAACTAACCTAATTTCACTTTCTTTTGAAAATTGGTTCTGAATAGCTAAATTCTGAAACTAGAACAAATTTTATTTTTTTTATTTTATTAATTTATTTTATTTTTTTTAGAGAGAGAGGCGGGGAAAGGGAGAAAAATATTGATGAGCCACCTCCTGCACATGCTCCAGAGGGATAGAACCTGCAACCTAGGCATGTGCCTTGACCAGAAATCTGACTGCAGACAGCTTGGTGCACTGGGCTATGCCCAACTAATTGAACCACACCAGCCAGGGCTTAGAACAAATTTTCTTAACTTTAACGATTACCTATTTAAGTGCCTGTTCTCTTCATCACTCAAATTTAAAAATATTATGAAAGTATTCTAGATGTTTGTTTTTTATTATTATTAATTCCATTTAATTAACCCATTTGGTCAGTAGACTTTACTTTGCTCAGACAGGCTTATTCTAATTATTCTATCTAATAAAGAGAGATATGCTAGTTGACCCTCATGCTGTCACAAAGATGGTGGCACCCACAACCAATAAGGAGGGAATATGCTAATTGACTACCCTGCCCTCAAAGATGACAATGCCCACAGCCAAAGGATGGTGGCACCCAGACCCCTTAGCCCCGCCAGGGTGGCAGGCTCCGCATGCCTGCCTCTGGAGTCCCCAGTCCCCTCAGCCCCCTAGACTCCAAGGGCTGGCCCAAGACACAGGCAAACCTCAGAGAGCAGCTGCCCAGCCGCCCAGGACTGCCCGAGGCTCGGGTAACCAGAGCCAGCTGAGGCTTGTGCTGCTGGTAGTGGCAGCAGCAGAGGTGTGATGGGGGCATTGTCTTTCCCTGATCGCTGGGTCGCCTCCCACCCCTGAGGGCCCCGGACTATGAGAGGGGGCAGGCCAGGTTGAGGGGCACCCCCTCCAGCGCATGAATTTTCATGCACCAGGCCTCTAGTAATTAATGTTTATGATCGATTCCTTCTGCTCTCTCTTTTTTTGGCATTTCAATTACAGTATTTTACAGCTTCTCTAATCTTCCTATTTTTATATTTTCTTTCATATTTGATTATTTTCCTATTGTATACATTATCATAACTACAACACTATGAATAAAATATGAACTTCAAATGAATACAGAGGGGTATAAACAGAAAATGAAGGAATTAGGAAAAGGGGTAAAATTTTTGTTTTATTTTCCTTGATTGCTGCTCTGTTGTTTCCCTGTTTCCACTTGATTGTAGCTGCCTAGCGGTCTAGGGCTGCTGGTTGTCACTATTCACCATAGCACAGGCACTGAATGCCAGCAGTCTCATGTGTAGGTATGAAATCTACATTGCACATTCCTCTGACACTGGAAATGTGCCTCTTGCTCATCCTCCTTTCCTTGCCTTAAGCTAGGTTTGTTCTTGCTGCAAGGTCCCCAACCAGCAGGACCTCCCTCTGGAGTGTATCACTGGCAGAAATCCCTCAAGCCTGCCACCTTTCATTGGATCCATTTTAACGTAGGAAATTCACACGTCCGTGCTGTGCCAAAAGAAGAGGTAGAGGTTGCCCATGTCTGCCACTCATCTTCCAGGGGCTCATTTCTCAAGATTCTTTTCCTTTTCCTTACGGAGACATCTCACACATTCCCAAGCCCACTGAGATCCCAAGACAGAAACCTGACTTGTTTTCCTCTACCAGCCATCCTAATTTCTAGGACTGGTTCTGCTGAAGACCCAATAGCCTGCATTGAGTTTGGGGGTGAAGAACTTCAACCAAAAGAATGACTCAGCAGGCAGGCTCATGTGGCCCCTTCCTCTCCTTTGTTATTTCCCTGCAAGATGGATGGCACAGAAAGGGGTGATGTGATCCAGACTACACACAATCATGAAAATGAAGGAAACTGTTGAGAACATATTGTGAAAGAATCTCCTGGACCTGACTAGTTGGGCATCAAGGAATGAATACGAACATAATCGCAAGTTAAACCTGAGGAAGATGCAGATTTTAAGTATCCTAGGCCTATGTTGCAGGCTGTTATAATATACTTCTATTGTAAATAGAGAGAGAATAAGTCCCTCTCTGCATGGGTATTATGAGTTATCTTTGCATTCCTTTTCACTGTTCATCAGAATGTCGTTTTGCCCACGTTTTTTTATGAGCTCTTACCCATGTTGATATTTGGAGGTTACTGAAACCATCACTGATTATTGTTTTTTTGTCTCTAGTTGTTGTTAGGTAGAGGAATTATGGCCACTTGTTAGAATAGCAATGAAGAAAGAAAAAACATGGACTATGGAATCAGACCCAAGCAAGTTCCATTTCTGACTGCACCTCTCTAAGTCTTAATTTTATTGGTCTAAAATATATAAAATAATCCTATCTATCTCACAAATCATGCAAAGATTAAATGGGACAATTTAAACAAAGGACATAGCACAGTGCTTTGCATATGGATAAATACCCATTATTATTTTTAGGAGGATAGCTACATTTTCTGCCATTGCTTTTATTGTAACCGCAAAAACAAACAAACAAGCACACAAAACAACAACAAAAACACTGAACCAACATATGCAGACATTACCAATGACTTCCTTTAGGTCCCAACATATTTATACAAATGTCATTCGGGGATGAACTTCTGGTAAGAAGTTTGACCTTATGGTGTATGATGCTGATGGAACCCACAGAACACAGTTCACAGGTTATTGACAGTTTTCTTCAGGTAGATGTTCCCTTTGATAATATGTTTGTTTTTTTATCGTCATCATTTCAAATCCCTGCTAAAGTTTAAAGCCAGCTCCAGTTTTTGAGATTTCAGGAAATAACTTAGGGCTAATAGTATCTTAGAAGTTCATCTTCAATTTACGTTAATTTGATTATAATCTTTCTCAGGGATCCTTGACTTTCACTTCTGATGATATTGATTTATGGCTGCATCTGCCACACACAAATGTGACTAAATGCCATTTGGGTATTTAAAGTTATTTGTCCCACTAAGAATGCATCTCATAATCCAATAAGTGTTGCAAGATTTAATTTGTCAATCATAATAGATGTCTAGTTATACCAGAATAAGAGCTAAACTACAAAAGCCAAGGTTCAAAAAGTGGCTTTAGTTTGAAAAGAATAAAATCTTGTCAGGTATTATAATGAGAAAGAAAAATTAAACAACCAAATATACATAAAAATGCAAAAGCTTCTAAGGATTTAACCACAATAAAAATGATCAAGGAGAGGATAAATAGTAATAAAAATAAGTTGAGTGCACATGGATTTTGATTTGCTGAGTTTTTTATTATTTTTTCTTTTTTGAGGTAGCTAATTTCTGATTCTGCAGTAATTTAGCCATTTTTAGAATTTGAATCAGTTATACATTTAATTAACATACATTTTTCCTTCTTACCAAGGAAATGTATGTTTTCATCTAAAATAAGTGCAAATGACACAATGTTCAGATTGCATTGTCAAAACCAATGGTCTACATAGTGTCTACTCCCATATCCCTGCCATAGGTATTGACAATAATGATATACAAAGTAATGTCTATTTTTAATCCCTTTCCAGTAGCAGCACACAAATTATGGCATGATGCTGACAGCAAGAGTCATTTCTGGTAACAACAATAAAAGTCAGTAGGCATCGCATGTATCTGCCAAGTCTAATTACGAATTTCTCTTATGTGCTAATATAAGAGGGAGCAACTCAGAAACCACCTGGGAAAAACTCCAGGTATTCTCATGAGGATACACATCGTGACTTCTGCTAGGGAACTGTGATAATACCAATGTTCCCAAAGATTAGAACATGAATTCTTAAGAGCCTTAAACCTCCATAGGCTCAATGAAAGGGGGCCCTTAACTACTAAACACATTTGTTTCAAAAATATCAAGGGTAATTAGGCCATTGTCACAATCCTCCTACAAGGGACTATTGAAAGTAGTTGAAAGGTATTTTCCAGAAATATAAATAAAATGGCTAAGTCATAGGTGGTCTGATTTCAACTCTTTATTAATTCAAACACTTAATTCTGCCCCCTCTCATGCATGCTGTTCTAGAATCTTGAACCAGCAGGCTATGATGAGAATCCCAACCTGCCTACACAAAGGAAGAGCAATAAGCAGGAAGGCAGAGTGGCCTGCTACGCTCCCCAGCCTCATGGAGAAACAGCCCATGAGACTCCTGCAGGTTCCTCTTTTCCTCTGCCTGATGTCATCTTGCCAATATCACAAAGCTGGGTGAGGCTCCACGTATAGGACATGAAGAAAGGAATTATCAAATAGCTCTCACATAAGGGAAACAGATACAGAGGCAATGACTCTTTGGAGAAGAGAAAGAACTAAGGGAGACAAATGCCTCTGGTCAGTTTTTTTAAAATATATGTTATTGACTTTTTACAGCGAGGAAGGAAGAAGGGATAGTTAGAAACATTGATGAGAGAGAAACATTGATCAGCTGCCTCCTGCACACCCACTACTGGGAAAGTGCCCGCAACCAAGGTACATACCCCTAACCAGAACTGAACCTGGGACTGTTCAGTCCACAGGCCCATGCTCTATCCACTGAGCCAAACCGGTTAGGGCTGGTCAAATTATTTTATGAATCAAGATTCTAAATCCAACTTTTAGTTGTCAAATGCAAGTTCCCATTTTGCAAGTGAGAAGGGAATAATGACAAAGACAATGACATCAATTTTGCTGAAACGGTATTTGGACTATATGATCAAAATGTATGTATTAGGGATGTTTGAGTGAAAGAGAAAATAACTAGGGAGGGTGGGTGGTATTTTAAGAAAAGGCTAGAGACAAAAGATCAGTCAAGTGCCGACTACAAAAATAGGCATAGGTCTGCAATTTGAAAATGAACATAAATTAGCAAATATTTAATTATTCATTAAAATAACTGATTACATCTGGCTCTTAAGCTATTTGCTCTTTCCCTTATACTACAACTCTGTCTACCTTTCCCTTTTTCTTGGTTTCCACTAACCTAGGCTATGTCTCATCATTTCCAGATACCAAGGATTCATTCATTTTCCATATTCAACTACTTTTCCCCAATGCCTTCCATTTTCTTAATACACACAGAGTATCTATAAGTATCATTCGGGAGGATAAATGGACATAGAGGTCCTGCCTTCAAGTTATATATATTCCATTTATATAAATCAACTGTTTTATTGACCAGTAACAATAAGTGGGCACAATAACAATTACTAGCATTTTGTTCATATGACATATATACTGTAATTACCCACATTTTACAGATGAGAAAACAGGACCAGAAATGAAGTAACTTGCACAAAGTTGCATTAATTTGGTAGAAGTGAAATTCAAACCTGGGCATTTTAATTCTAAGTCCATGTTCTTAGCCACAAGTTTTATAGCTTTCAAGAGTTATAGAAGTACATGAACTAAACACACTAGGTTAAGACATAAAAGTAAATGGAGAGTCAAATGAATGGTATACCCACTAAATGTAATATATTCTGAAAAGTTGGAGATAAGTCAAAATATACAGAGAGGTCTTTATAACATTCTTCCTCCTCACCCCATATTATGTTGTGGGATCTTGTGCATAAGAGATACTTATGAAGAAAGAGAAGGTAGAAAAAAGAAAGGTAGATATTACCAAAGGTGTTTTTTTTTAACTTTTTCAATACAATACCTAATGCCAGCTCATTGTAGAAACTACCTAGTAATGTTCAATCATCAATCATCCAATGATTATCTCTGCTTAAGGCATTCTTGGTCACCTTTTCCATAAATAATAAAGACCAGGTCAACAAAAAAATCTTCTAAACCCATTTCTATCTACATTTTTCAAAACACCATCTAGACAATACTACTCATTTACTATAATAATTTGTAAGTATTCTTGTTCTATATGACACTGGAAGATAGTAGTATTTTTTGGGGGGAGCGGGGTATTGTTACCCTAAAGTATGTCTTTGGCATGAGGATTATACCTAAAACACAAGACTCAGAATAAGCTTTTTACATCCCTCTTAACTGCCTAAAAGAATTTACACAAAGAGCCTGCTCCAGAAAAAGCACTATTACCAGAGACATACACAAGAAACAAGTGCCAGATGTGGTAGGAGGGATTCGGCAGGGCTGGGGGATCAAAGTCCTGTGTACCCTTGTCACTGCATGGCACAGCAAACACTGGTTTACCAAACACTTGTTTTTCCATCTTCATAGTAAATTATCTTCCTCCCCTTTAAAGTCCCAGACTCCTATCCCTTCTCCTTAATTCAAAATGGCATGTAAGACACAATTGCCTGATTGCATGTGGGCCCATATTCTTACTGAGTCCTTGTACATACAAAGTTAAATTTGTTTTATTGCTTTTTAATCTGTTTTATGTTCATTTGATTATTAGACAGAAGAACCTAAAAGGTTAGAGAAAAGTCGCCCTCCCTGACACTTTAATTGCTTTTTAAACTGCTTATGCCATACTTCATTTCAACTTACAGTTAACTACTACTATAATCTACTTTAGTAAGTGCTAAAATCCTGAAAAAACACAATCTTGACAATGGTGTTCTATAGTGCCTCATATTTTAACACTTGCAAAGATTCCCATGGGTTGGGCATTTCAAATCATTTAAAAAATATTTTTTAATTTTACATATAATGAAAAAATGGTGTTTTATCATTTATGGATTCCAATTAACTAAAATCTTATATTAAATAAGCTTGTTGAAAATTTAAATTATTTCAATTTAACAAAGATAAGTACAAAAAAGAAGTAAATGTTCTTAATAAACTTACAGTTGGTCATTGGATGGATAGTTGGAAATGTGTTGTATATGAAATGCTATGCATAATAGTGTTCCTTCCTTTATCTGACTTTTCTATTGGGTTTAATTCAAGAAACTATAACAAAGTTAATTAAAAATTATGAGAAATTTTGTCTCAGAACTAGAACTTGGAAAAGTCTGAAGCAAAGTTTGGCTCTGTAGTTAAATCAACCTAGAACTGGAATTCGACAGTAGGTCCACTGCATACTTTTTGACCCAACTTCCGTAATTATAATCTAAGACCAGACTTTTTAGAAACATCTCAAGATTTATAGTAAGTATGCTAACCTATCTATCCTCTCTGTGAACCTATTTAACTGGATCTCAGAAAGGTTTATACCCCTGTCCTATAGTTACTTACTTAGAGATTTTTTTAAAAAGTCTTTTCACATCTAAGCCCATACCAATGACTAGGAAGAATGAAATCTTGAAGTTAGAAAAGTTTATTTTCCTATCAAAACCTCTTTGAACATCCTACTGTGACCCTTTCTCTAACAGACTAAAGCTATTTTCCCTATTTAGCATAAATTCCATTGATTCATTAAATCCATATTTACTGAGTGCCCATTTTGTGTTAAATGCTATGTTTACAAGTTAAATATGTATCTTTAAAAAAGTAAATTCCTTCAGGAACTAGAGATTATACTAATAAAAAGGCAATGTGCTAATTAGACCAGGAAACTGGACATCATCTGACTGTTTGACTTCCTTCCAACATGTGGGGGCCGAGGCAGAGACAGTCAGGGGCCATGAACCAGTCAGGGAGGGCAGCTGGGGGCCATCAGGCCAGCGGGGAGCGGTTAGGCAGAAATCAAGCTGTTAGGCAGGCAAGCAGGTAGGAGCCAGCAGTCCTGGATTGTGAGAGGGATATCTGACTACCTGCAATCAGACATACCCCATGGGGTCCCGCATTGTGGAGGGTGCATGCCGGGCTGAGTCCCCCCCCAGCCCCGCCCATGCATGAATTTCGTGCACCAGGCCTCTAGTAAAAATAATAAGTAACAAAGACATAAATCCAAACCATGTTCACTGTGATACAGGACATGCAAAGGGGTTAGAGGTAGATAATATAAGGAAAGATGAACTCAAGTGACCATAAGATGCCTCAGAGATTGGTTAGCATTTAGACTGAAATCTAAAAAGATGAAAAGGAAGCTTCCTGTGGGAAAAATCTAAAGTAAAATATATCCAGAAAAAGGTAATAGAATATGATAATACTAAATATAGTATGGCTAAATAAAGTGTGCAAAAGAAAGTACTACCAGATAATTTAGTATAGTTCATCAAAGGCTACCCACACATGTCTTAGAAAGAATGTTAGGCAATCTGGATCCCACTTTACAATTGGATATCATTTTATGGTTTTATGCAAGTTAGCGACATAGTTGCATTAATGTTTTCCAAAATTTCCTCCAGCTTCTCTGTGGAGACTATATTGAAGAGGAACTCTGTGTGTGTGTAGGGGGGGGGGGGGAGAGGAGGGGAGGGGATTTTCAGGAAGACCAAGAAAAAGGATACTCTGGTAATCCAGGAGAGAAACATTGGTGACAGGGTTCATGGTGGAAGCAGCATAAATTAAGGGAAATGGAGAAATAATTTTGGAGAGCTGGCTTGCTGACAGTATGTTGAGAGTGAGGAAAAGTTGAACATCAAGTTTAAGTCTTAACCTTTCTTCCAAAGTTATGAAATGGTAATATTACAAATTTAAAATGCAATAATCTAAGGGAGGAACAGAATTATGTTTTATTTCTTGTTTTATTTTGATGGAGCAGGGAATCAAGAATTTAGATGTGGAATGTCAGTGTGACATCCAATTGAAGATGTCAACTAGACAGCTGCATATTTAGAGCTGAAGTGGAGAATACTGAGTTAGAAATACACCTTTGAAAGTCATTGTTACATACATGGCATTTAAAGCCTTGGAACAGTGAAAGTTGGGTTTTACAAGGGAACATAATCCAGGATCCAGACAACATTTAGAGGACAGTTTTAGAAGAAGAATCTACAAAGGAGGACGAGGCAAATAGTCCAGAAGTTGGCTAAGAAAGAGAAATTATGCATCTGCAAAGAAGAGACATGAGCGTTTTAGGAAGGCATAAGGGGTTATCTAATTCATTTAAAGAGTTCACATAAAATAAATAATTAATATTGATCATGAAAACCATTAATAGCTTTCCCAAATTGCTGAGAGCATAAGCCAGGCAGATAAATGGAACAATATGGAGGAGATGTTTAGTCAACTTCTTACAGAATAAGTAATTCTAAAGAACATTTGTAGGTTGAGAGAGATTTGTAAAAGAGGAAAAACTATTTTCCCTCTACTTTTCTAGGTTTTTTTTTGCTGTGACTCCTTATAATAAAAAAATAGATTATCACAGAAAAACAAACAGAAATTCAGTAATATGTACAGGTGGGGCAAAAGTAGGATTACAGTTGTTCACATGGAACATAATACAATAATTAATAAATAATACAAAAACAAACTCTGGCCCAGCTGGTGTGGCTCAGTGGTTGAGCATCCACCCATGAAACAAGAGGATACTAGTTTGACGCCCACTCAAAGCAAATTTCCAGGTTTTTGGCTCACTTTAAAAAAAAATAGTGAGTTGAACACTCTTGAAATATCACTAAAATAACAGGAAAAAATGTTAGGCCTTTAAGGATCAAAATCTCAACTAAATAAACATTTTTAAAAAAGAATAAACTTGCCCCAACTGGTTTAGCTCAATGGATAGAGCACCAGCCTGCGGACTGAAGAGTCTGAGGTTCAATTCTGGTCAAGGACACATGCCTTGGTTGCAGGCTCAGTCCCCAGTAGGGGCATGCAGGAGGCAGCTGAACGATGATTCTCTTTCATTACTGATCTTTCTATCTTTGTCTCCCTCTCCCTTTCTCTCTGCAATCAATAAAAATATATTTAAATAAATAAATAAACTCTTATGCTTCATGTACTCACAACTGTAAATCTACTTTGCTCCACTTCCTGTATGTATGAGAGATGCTCAAGAAAACTGAGTAACTGCAAAATGACCAAGCCACCACCTTAAATACCATTTCCAGATAAAGACAAAGGAAAGATGCTGGGGGGTTGGGGCAGTCTAGTTCAGGGGGGTTACCAGGGGAGGCACAGTAAACAGGGTCTGGTTTTTACACAGATGTCCTTATTAGGGACCTTTCCCATTGCTAAGAGATTCTAGAGATTTGGTCATCCTCCTCTTTCTGGTACAGAGATGGAGATATCTTACATGGAGATTTTCCTTAAAAATGTGTTTCCTACAAAAGGCAACCTTTAGTCTGTTTTCAGGGCTTCTCCTGTGTCTGCGCAGTTTTTTTAAAAAAATAACCAGCTCAAGATGACCCTTATGCCAAAAGGCATATTTTGCCGTGGCAAATTCTGCTCCCCTTGGGAGTAATGAAGAATTATGAAGGTGAAGGGCTAGAGAATGGGGGCAGTCCTTGAGAGCAATGAACAAGGGAGCTAGTGGCTTATGAAACCAAGGGTCCTTATGACTTTGAATAAATTTAGCTTTTAATCCTAGATCTAGCAGTCATATTCCTCTTTCCCTCCTCTCTCTCTTCTCTCCCTCTTCTCTCTCTCTCTCTTCTCTTCTCTCTTCTCTATCTCTTCTCTCACTCCTCTCTTTCTCTCTTCTCTTCTCTTCTCCTCTTCTCTCTCTCTCTCTCTCCTTCCCTCTCTCTCTCCACCCTTCACAGACCTGGCCTCACCCCCAGATAATCAGCAATCCCCAAGGCAGCAGAAGAGATTACCCCAGACTTGGCTAATGGTCACAGATCTGGACCTCTGGCAGGTGGTCAACATCTTGACCTAAATTATGTTTCAGCTCATGAGCCCTAAGGTATAATGATGCTTTAGCTACTTTTCCATGAAACCAGACAGAGAGATGCTAGAGCAGACCTCAGAGCTGTCCTCAAGACTTGAAGATATGATCTATTAGCTTTACCTCATCTCTAACCAATCAGCTCCCAACACAACCCTGAACCCCTAACCCACAGTGGCTTGTGATTTTGCTCTATATAATCTGTAACCTCCACACCATCAGAGAGTCAGGTCTTCAGATCACTAGCTCCCTGCATTCTGGTTGGGCAATTCAATATCAAACTTTATTTTTTCTAAACTGCAAACTCCTGATTGTGCACTTCCTTTGGCAAGTCAGCACAGGCAGACAGACATAAATATCATTACTGGTGTTTCTATCTTTCTCTCCCTCTCCCTTTTTTTCTGAAATCAATAAAAATATATTTAAATAAATAAATAAACTCTTGTGTTTCATATACTCACAACTGTAAATCTACTTTCACCCTGGTAACACTTATCCTATATAATAAAAGGGTAATATGGAAATTGACCCTAACAGCAGAACCACTGGGAATGACTGGTCACTATGACACACACACTGACCACCAGAGGGCAGGCACTCAATGTAGAAGCTGCCCCTCGTGGTCAGTGCACTCCCACAGGGGGTGCTCTGCTCAGCTACAATCCAGGCTGAGGGCTGCCAGTACAGCGGTGGTGGTGGGAGCCTCTCCTGCCTCCTCAGCAGCACTAAGGATGTCCTACTGCAGTTTAGGCATGCTCCCCGCTGGCAAGTGGACATCCCCGAGGGCTCCCAGACTGCCAGAGGGATGTCTGACTGGCAGCTTAGGCCTGATCGCTGGGGGAACAGGGCTAAGCCAGCAAGTGGACACAGACTGTAGGATGAGGGTTCCAGACTGTGAGAGGGCACAGGCTGGGCTGAGGGACCCTGCCGAGTGCACAGATTTTTGTGCACTGGGCCTCTAGTGAAAGGATAAGTATAAATTCCAAAATAACAAATAAAAGTGTTAGATTCCTTCACAGCTGTTCTAACAAGCACAAAATTACAAAATAAAGCCTAGAAGTTCTCATTATGAAGCTCTATTTATAGAAAGATTTTTGTTTTATCTCATAAATTGGAATTTTTTTCAATTACAATGTTAAGTACAGTAGGATAATGTAATCTAGTTTTCAGCTGAATTCAGCAAGGATTTAAAAAGTTTATATATTTATGCAAATTTCCTCTATGCATGTATTGAATTAGATTTTTTTCCTGTTATGGTCTCTTGTTATTTTAATTATTTGACCTGCGAAAGGAACTAAGGGGAAAAATTTTCCCTCCCAGATTATAAAGGAAATGGAGGGCTGGAGGGAGAAAAATTGGAGGGAAGTAGAATTGAGAGGGAAAAAATATGAAGAAATAGAGAAAGAAGATGAAGCAAACTTATTTATTTTGGAGAAGGAAATTAGTAGCAAAATATTGTTATTACTTAAGTTTATTTACAGTTACCATTTTTAAAGTTACTAAATTGGCCTAGTCCTCATCAGTCAAGATCATAATACAAAGCATCTATTTAAGGTCTATGTCAATATAGATAAAGCATAAGTACCTAGAAAAATCTGACCTACGATAAACTCATAAGCTGTTTATAGGTGTTAGATATTATATTTTCCATCCCAGATATGTTCTGAGTGATAATAAATATCAGAATGCAAACATTTGGCTTGCTTTAAAAGTCTACTACTTTGCATACTCTAAAATAGAGCCACATTTTGCCGTCATGGGATGAAGCCATGAATAATAGCTCAATCTGACTGCCCAGGACTCCAAAATAATGGTCTTGCCAGCTGTGACCTTGCTGAACTCAGACAGCATACAGCCAAGACACTGCAAAGAGCTACAAAAAGCAAACAAAAGGGAACCAGGAGAAGAAAGGGCATAGGAAAAATGAACTAATGTTTTGCCCATTCTTTGTACCCTAGGTATGTCTTTGATCAGGGACTCCTAGGATTACATTCTCTGTAAAACATGGACTGCACTTGGGCACACTTTGAAAGACTATCTGGAGAAATTGCATGGGGACAGTTAGAGACACGTTACCTAGGATTTTTGACCTGTGGAATGGCCATACCTAAATGCGAACATACCATAGAAAGTTCAAGAAGCTCCCACACTGGCATTTAAAGTGAGAGTAGAGAGGTATAGAGCATTTTGAGAGTCCATGACAACATGGGGACATCTTGGACTCTGCAGTAGACCTGCTAAAGGAACATAAGCCTTGAGAATGCTGCTTCTATTCTGATGCCATTTTTACAGGACCAAGCTGGAGTATGTGAGATTTTCAAGGTGATCCCTCAGAGAAATTTTGTGCACATAATACTGGGTAAAGAAACCTGCCATTTAATGGCTCATTCCTATTTATTATACAGTGTTTATAAAGAAAATTGGGGGTTGTTTATGGAGGAAAAGAAAAAGACACATGAAGGATATTGTGTAAGTTCCAAAGAAAGATAATTTGAACTATTTATTGAAGAAGTCGTAGTTATACAACCAAAATGGAGCTCTAAAATACAAATGAAATATGAGATTAGAAAGCCATCTTATGGAAGAGAATCTGGAAAAGTGGCAGTATCTCTGTGCTATTAGTAGTTTAGAAAGCAAATCTCCATTCGGCTAGAAAATGCCAAGATAATAGATGATAAGACCTAGACCACATAGATAAGAGAAGTGAAAATAGATGCAATTTTCTGATATACTAGAAAGTTTGCAAAAAGGACACCACAAAGGAGGTGCCCTTTCTTGTCCTTAGGAGAAGAAAGCCAGTTGAGACTCTTAATAAGATTTGCTAGGAGCAATTAAGGCCCAGTGCCAAGCTCTGCCAGTCATCAGTCTCCCCAAGATAGCTGAGTATGCATGAGTTTTTTATTAATTCAAGGAGGATCAGTCAGAGTTTATGGAGAACCAGGAAAAAATTAGAAATAGTTAAAGAGGCAAGGATCATATATCAACCGAGAAGACACATCTGATTGAAAGATGAGATGGTAGCCACTTTAGATGGTTGGAGTGAGAACTCCAATCTTCATCTTTATGAGTAAAGGTGGTGTCATGGGCAAGATATGGGATTCCTCAAGTCTGCAGCAAAAGCTGGATAATAATGAAAGCAATAATTCACTTTTGTATGGGGGTTTGTAGTTTACAAAGCATTTCCACACATATTATTTTATTTGAGTCTTACAACAATCTTGTGAGATAGGCCTTATTATTTTCTTAATTACACAGTTGATAAAATTAAAGTTTAGAAGGTTATATGACTTTCTAAAGTCAAAACTAATATACTAAAAAGACAAACATGAGAGATCAATGTAAGACAACTGAATAAAAGCAAAACAAAAATCAGTATTTGGCCATAAGCTCAGAATCTTTTATCACAAGTTATTTCCTCATATGACCCATAATAAACATGTCTTTCTCTCTCATGTGAAAAAACAAAATTCCTCTTTTTAGCATATATATATGTATATATTAAATAATAATAATATTAAATAATAATATAATATTATTTAGCATATATAATATATATATGTAATATTATTTAGCCATGGGAAAGAATCATATCCTGCTATTTGTAACAATCTGACTAGATCTTAAATACATTAGACTAAGCCAGAAAAGGGAAAAAAAATGTAAAATCTCAACTATATTGTAGGAACTAAAAGAAAAATCTTACAGACACAGAGAACAGATTGGTGGTTGCCCAAGTTTCAAGGGGAAGCAGATAGGAAGAGGGGTGAAATGGATAAAGGTGGTTGAAAGGGATAGCCTTCCAGTTATAAGATAAATAAGTTTTGGGGATATAAAGTACAGCATGGTGACTATAGTTAACAATACTATAGTATATATTTGCTATTTCCTAAGAGCTTATACCATAAAAGTTCTTATCACAAAACTTGTATATAATAAGTATGTGGTAATGGATAGTAACTAAATTTATTATGCTAATCATTTCACAATATATCAAATTATTGGACAACTAAAAATAATATAATGTGATGTCAATTATACCATAATGTAAAAAACAGTCTTGCACATATTACATTCAGAGAATGTATTTCATTGCTTTATCATCATTTACCACCTTATTTGTCTCTCTCATTAAGTCCTTTGATTAAAAGCATTACGATATTCATTCTGGTATTACCCAGGGCCAATCAATACCTAAGAGTACAAGATCCTAAATATTGTTAGCAAAGTAATTACCAATGAGTAAAATTAAGGTCCTTTAGTATGCATACTTGTGGTGGGGTGGCACTTCCAGCTAAAATGGGGGGAAGAGAGGGCAACTAAAGGAACATTCACTGAATAAAAACCTTTAACCTATGACTGAGTTAAGAAAATAATTTAATATGTATGAATATAGTGGGAACTTTTGTTATAACTTGTCATATTAGTCATGGAAACAGGAGTTATTATTTATAAACAGAGAGGGAGTATTTTCCTCATTTTATATCTGAAGAAACAGAATGTTTGAAGAGGCTGTGATGACTTGCCTAATGTTTCAAGGTAACTGACAGGTTATATTTTACTTGCGTGATACTGGCCACATTAGTTTTCACCAAACATTTTATTTCTCCCCTGACACTGAGCTGACAGAAGGAATGCATTTCTCAGCTCCATTGAAGTGGTCATGTGGTTGCTGAGGCCAAAGAAATATAAGCATATCACTCACTCCCGGGAGAAGCCCTAAGAGCCAACACCAATTCTCACTGCCACAGCACCTGCCCATTTTTAAAGTTGATGACTGTTCCATCTGACTGGGATGTGATGGAGGACTGAGTGAAATAAACCCCTTACCGACTCAAATTTGGAAACGTATCATGATCAAGAAATAAGCGTCTGTTTTGTTAAGCCACTGAGATTTTATGAGTGTTTCAGCCACACCCTTAATTTGGCTCACCTTAGCTAATACTTCACAGAAGTCCTAACTTAAAGTTAGTTTGACCATCAATCTTAATGAAACTGTTTGTGTGTTTTTTTGTAAAGTTTCAAGAGTTGAAAAAAATAGATGCTTAAAAATCATTGACAATCAGGTATTTTGCCCCAGCCAGTTCAGCTCAGTGGATAGAGTGCCAGCCTGCAGTCTGAAGAATCTTGAGTTTGATTCTGGTCAAGGGCACATATCTTGATACCTGGTTGCAGGCTCAATACCTGGTCTTAGTCTGGGTGCATGTGGGAGGCAACCAACCAACAATGATGTTTCTCTCTCTCTGTCTCTCCCTCTACCTTCCATTCTCTTTATAAAAAATAAAAATCAATGGGAAAATATCCTCGGGTGAGGATTAACATAAAAAGAAAAAGAAAAGTGGGTCTTTGTAAGATGAAAAATAATGAAAATTTAGACATTCATAATTATTATTTTACTGTTGTAAGATTTAGATATTGAAAAATTTAAGACATATGGATCCAGAGAAACCACCAATGGGATATTCAGTCTGAAGCGGTACAACAAATAGGAACCGGAGCCAGGGATGAGGCAAAAGAGATTATGCAGCCAACATACATTCCAGAAATAAAATCTGGGTCAGAGCCAGGAACTGCTTAGTTAATCAGTGTGAATCAGAGGAATCAGGGTCGGAAATGAGAGACACATATTACCTAAAATAGAGTCACAGATCCCAATTTCAGACCAAGTGTCAGGGCAAAGTCAACACATTTTGAATAAGTAGTATAAATGGGTAGGCCTAAATCAAAGGGAAAAAGTCCTCGTGTCCACCAGTCATGATCCTCATCATAGCAATAACATACTGAGTCCTGGGCACTTTACCTGCATCCTCACATTTAATCATCATTGCATCCTAGGACATACACGAGGAAATGAAGGTGTACACACCACTGCACAGGCACTCAAACCCAGTTTTCTCTGACCAAATAATATGCTCCCAGCTACCTTGCCAGATAACCCTGTGCCATTTATTTTTATAAGTTGTACAAAGAGAGTACTTTTCAGTAAGTGGCTTGGCCTCCCAAAATAGAGCCAATGAATCATGGGTTAAGGGTCACAAATAAAAGCTAATCCCTGCAAGACAAATTAGAAAGAGAGTTAGCAAGTGATCTAAATACGCTTAATAAATGGAAGATCTGTACCTGGGAGATGTTCAGATCTCTCACCTTCCACTCTCCTTATCCCATCTGGTTTGAATCAAGCACAAAACATATCTCAAAAGACACAATAGATCATCATGCTGGAAGGTGGAATTTGTCGGGAAAATAAGGCTACTTAAAATAGAAAAGAACTTTAGCATATTTTTTATGGCAACTGCTTCATGATTTTTTTTCTCATCCCTCTTTCCCCTCCCATGTTCTCATAAAGGAAGAGTGAGGGAGGTTCCAAGCTCCGAAGGAATGAGTGTGGGTTGAATGCAGGAATATGCTTCTACTTTAGGCAGCACCTCACTGAGGTTAAACATAATCAAATCCAATCTTCCAGGACAAGAGACCAGAAAGACATTTTGGGGCCAAAACCATACCTAGCAGCTTTGCTTCTTTGCTTTGCCTTATATGCAAAAACCCCTTTGAGTGATGGCTGTGGCTGATGAAGATGTAAGGACCTGATTCCCAAATTCCAGACTTCACCATTTCGGAAGAATGATTAATAATAACCTATTTATTAATATATTGATGCTCACTAAGAAACATAAATGAGTTACTACTGTTTTGATCTTTGTTATAAGTTATCTTGCCATGGCAATGGGCCAGGTGACCTGCCTGGAAGAGGTCTGCTTCCCTCTAAGGTTTATTGTGAGTAATAAATAAACAAATAAAGTCGTAGATATTGTTTACAGTATGGTGCTACAACTCCAGGATTTATTATGAGGATGATTACTGTCTTATTAAACTTTCCAACAACAGGTTGAGGTGGGATTCTACTCTTCCCAGTGAGAAAGCTGAAGCACAGGCAGTGCATGTCACATTTTCAAGGTCATACCACTAATGAGTAGACAGGGGGGCTGCTGTACAACCCTGTCAAATATTAGTTTGCTCACAAAGCCTGTGCTCTTTCCACTAAGCCAGGCTGCACACTTCTCTTCAGTGGAAAAAAATATATATAATAGTTCAAAATTAGGCACATCATCAGTCCTTATTGAAAAGAACAAGTTCATCATAATTTTGCAACTCTCTACATAATGCCAGCTGCTATAAACAGTATGGAATTTATGAACAGCTGAAAGTATTCCCTCCATAATAACACAGTATTTAAAAAAAAATTTACAGGCTATGCAACACGCTCTATATATAGCAAATACAAAGCATATCCTAAGTGGCAATATGTGGGCAGATAATGGATCCCTTGAAAATACTGTGTAGATTTCACATAGAAAATAGTGTTATCCATGAAGAGATTTGGAGTTCCTTTACCCCTCCCTGAGCCATGAAACCACAGTAGGAAGCACTGACAAACTAATAATGTGAAAAGCTTAATTCTCTGTAAGGCAGGAGTGAGAGCTATCTTATAACTACAGTTTGGATGACTTTATATACAGAATGGAGATGAAAATTACACTCCTCTCCCACATATCAATGGAAATCTTTCCCATGGAGTGACTCAGCTTGAAGCCCTAAACAGGAGCATGGTCTCAGCATGCTGTAGGCAGCCACAGCGGGCTTCACATTAGCTGCCTTCAGCATTTGTGGGGACAACACAGAAATGAGGCTGCCAATAGCACCAGAAGCTTCTACCTTGTGGGAAGAATCTAGTCTTGCAACAGAAAATAAGACACTGACTCCATGCTCCAAAATGTGACACTTTTCTACAAGATCATCAGCAGTGTGTTCAAACTCACTCCCTCTCTATTAAAATAAGAACGCTATATCATTAACAACGTGCCAATAAGTGTTCTTATCACTTGGTATATATTAACTCCTTCAATTTAATAATACAACACTTGATAATTATTTATTTTTCCCCATTTCACGAGTGCAAAAAAAATGGGACACACAGATGTTAAAAGAAACTTTCCCAAAGTCAGAAATCTAAATGATGGTAGTACCAGGATTTGAACCAAGCTGTCTCATGTGCTAGCATCCTAACCAGCAATGCTGTGCCTATATCAATCACTCCATTTACCCCATTGAATCATGAGAAAAGCCTAGAAGTTGAGAAATCAGTTATTGTTGCAGAGTATAATAGACTATGTTAATTATATTAAATAAATATGGTAAAACCCTACGCATAATGTGAAGGGTCTGTGGGAGATAAATGGGAATAGAGAGGTCATGAGGGTAGAGTTCTGATGAATGAATTGGGTTAGTGCCATTTAAGAGTTCCTGGAGAGCTTGCTGCGCCTCTCTTGCTCTTTCCACCATGTAAGGTTACAATGGGAAGTTGTCATTCTGAAACCCAAAAGAGGGCCCTTGTAAGTACCCAACCATGCTGGCACCCTGATCTCGAACGTCCAGCCTCCAGAACCATGAGATATAAATTTTTGTTGTTTATAAGTCACCCAGCCTATGGTGCTTTGTTATAGCAGCCCAGATGGGGTATATTGTGTCAATTGTAGAGAATCCAAAATCAGATAACTTGAGGAAATGTCTAAGTTAAACTTAAATAATTTGGTTTTGCTGGGGTAGGTGTTCCATGAACTTACTCAATGTGACCTAGATTTCCTCAGCCCAACCCCATTCCCAAAAAGCATATACCATACTTGTTTGATATATACCACATATAATCCTAGTATTTTGCAAGTTAAAACTGAAATCAATAACCTGTTTTTTAATTTAGTCATCTAATACATCTAAATCATTTCTTATTGAAAGATACAAAAAATTAACATCTAGAAAGCATATCCAACATACTATATATATATATATAAATATATATATATATATATATATAGAGAGAGAGAGAGAGAGAGAGATCCTATATAATAAAAGGCTAATAGGCAAATAGACTGAACAGTGGAAATAATGGTTGCTATGATTCACACTGACCACCAGGGGGCAGACACTCAACACCAGGGTCATGGCTGGCAAGTGCAGCAGTGGTGGCAGGAGGCTCTCCCATCTCTGTGGCAGCACTAAGGATGTCCTACAGATGGCTCTGGGGAGGAGGCCTAAACCATCAGTCAGACATCCCCCAAGGGCTCCCGGACTTCAAGAGGGTGCAGGCCAGGCTGAGGGATGTGTCCCCTCCCTCCCCGCCAAGTGCACAAATTTTGTGCACCAGGCCACTAGCGTGTGTATGTGTGCGTGTGTGTGTGTATACACATATACATATACATATACATATACATATACATATACATATACATATACATATATATCCTATATAATAAAAGGGTAATATGCAAATTGACCCTAACAGCAGAACAACTGGGAATGACTGGTCACTATGACACACACTGACCACCAGGGAGCAGACGCTCAATGCAGGAGCTGCCCCTGGTGGTCAGTGCACTCCCACAGGGGGAGATCTGCTCAGTCATAAGCCAGGCTGATGGCTGCTAGTACAGTGGTGGTGGTGGGAGAATCTCCTGGCTCCTCAGCAGTGCTAAGGATGTCTGACTGTAGCTTAGGCCTGCTCCCCGCTGGCAAGTGAACATCAACTGAGGGCTCCTGGCTGCCAGAGGGAAGTCTGACTGCCAACTTAGGCTCTCCCAGAGAGCGGGCCTAAGTCAGTAGGTGAACATTTACTGGGGAGTTCCAGACTGTGAGAGGGCACAGGCCGGGCTGAGGACCCCCCACCCTCAAGTGCACAAATTTTTGTTGTGCACCAGGCCTCTAGTATATATATAATGTCATTTTGCCAGTATTGCATTGCAACATAAAAAATCTGATTCTTAAATGCTGCTGACAAACAGATCACATGCATTGAATAGCATGAAAAATATACTACTTTTATAATATTCAGGATAAGTGTGTGTCCTATTATATTTTGACAATAGAAATTTATGACATGAGGATACATTCTAATCATGATAGTCTTTGCTTCTTAATTATATAGGAAAATTCATGGAGCAGCAATCTTCAATCCTTTCCATCTCTTGGTGCACATAAACTAATAACTAAAATTCTGTGGCATATCAAAAAATATATTGGTTGCCAATCTGACAAAAAATAGGCATACTTTTGACTCATTCACACCAGACAGCTATTGTTATGTTGGCTGTTATCATTTTTTTAAATTTGATAATCTAAGGAAAAAGAGGTCAGTGACCCTGACTGAATAATCATATATTGCATATTTTAAAAATTCTTGCATCACGTCAGTGTGTCTGCTAGGACACACCAATTGAAAATCGCTGTCATGAGGATTAAATCTAACATTTCTCATGTTGTCTTGGTTATTTCAAAAAGAATAACAAGTCTAATAATCATGGAATCAGCACTATTTGTTTCATTCAGTTAACCCATTAATTTATCTTCTTATACAATCCATTTTAATAATGTCCTTACATTTACCATGTTACTTCTTACTACCAATTTATTGAATGCTCATTAATCTTTGTCTCCATATGTTACAGCTTTTACATTTATGACAATTTTTATTACTTGTCATAGGCATTGAGAAAATCGATTACTAAATCAACAATCCTTATGACATAATTAGCCAATAAAAGTAACAGCCTGTACTATATTTGAAACTTTATTAAATTCTGCTTAACAATTCAAATGAAATTAGGAATATCCGATTAGTAGTCATTATAAATGATATTTTAGCTGTATGGCAATAATTTGCCTATTTTATATTAAAGCTTCCTATAAATCCTTTTTCCTGTAAGTACCCAAACACTGGGAAATATATTTTAATAATCAAGCTAAATTCAACAAACCTAAATCAAATTAATCTTTTTCTTTACTTGGGGGATTATGTTACCAAAAATCCCCATCCATCTCTAGCTCTCAATTCTCATATTTTATTATTTCCTAGGCTCCCTCTGTTAGTTGCCATCTGACTCTCAACTTTGCTGGTCATCATTTATTCATTCATTCGTTCATTCATTCGTTCATTCATATTATTTAGTTTATTCTAATAGCCTACTGGCCTGATTCTAGTCTCTTTCCATTACCATACACCATTCTCATAGTTGCCCAATTAAACTTTCTGAAGCACAGTATTGTTGGTATGACCTATCCTCAAAAATCCACAATTAATTCTTACTGCCCAACTTGAGTCAGCATTGTGTATTGTGATTCTGTGTCATTTTTCCAACCTTAATTTCACTTACTCCCTTAACCTGTCGTGTGGCTAAATGTGGCCACCATCACTTGTGCTCAAATATATGTTGAATATCCCTTTATATCATTTCCTTCTTCATTTAACTGAAACCTATAGTTCAAGATTCATCTCAAATCCATGAAGGTTTCCCTTTCCCCAATTTAAACTGAACACTTCAGTCCTACAGAACCCCAACAGTGGTGCGTGGCACATATAATACTCTGCCTAGAAATAAGCGTCCGTTAGTTTTTAGACTTCAATCCTTCATTAGTGGTTAGCATTCCTTGAAGGAAGGGTCCATATCACTTCGTATTTGCATTCCCTGAAACATCGAACAGAATACTACCCCTAAGGAAAACACATGGAAATACAGGGTGTCCCCAAAAAATGCATACACACTGTGAATGATTATAAAGTAAAGGTTTATTAATATAGTTCACTTTCAAAATGTAAAAAAATCTATAGAAATGAATACCGTATTTTCTGGCATATAAGACGACATTTTAACCCAGGAAAATCTTCTCAAAAGTTGGAGGTCGTCTTATACGCCAGAAAATATGGGTAATTGTTTTTGTAAATGCCTGTTTTCAAATGAATGAACTTTCTAGTCCAGGCACTGCTGATCACAGGAAGCAATGGAATTGCAAACATCAAGAATCATTCTGTACCATAAACTTTATCTTTTATGTGTCCCCATTTTAAAGGCCTAGTAGCATGTTAGATAAATTTTCTTTGTTCAAAGCTTAGTCTGGCTTCACCCATTATTTAAAACTAGGGGCCTGGTGCACAAAAATTTGTGCATTCAGGAAGGCCCCTCAGTCCAGCCTGTGCCCTCTCCCAGTTTGGGACCCCTCAGGGGATGTCCACCTGCTGGCATGCCTGGCCAGCCTGGATGAGGGGCTGATGGCTGTTTGCAGGCTGGCCAAGCCCCCCAGTGGGAACCCTCACCCCATGGGGGTGTGGCCAGCCTGGGTGAGGGGTTGAGGGTCATTTTCAGGCTGGTCACCGCCCCTTCAGGGTTCGGGTCTCTACTGGGGTGCCTGGCCAGCCTGGGTGAGGGGCTGAGGGCTGTTTTCAGGCTGGCCACAGCTCCCATTGACCCAAGGTCCCAGCCAGGCTGGCTGGAATAGGGTTTCTGGGGTTTATTTATCTTCTATAATTGAAACTTTGTTGCCTTGAGCAGAGGCCACAGGCTGCCTAGGCAGACAATGAAGCCTCCTGTTTGCTTCAGCTCCATGGCTCCTATAATTGAAACTTTGTTGCCTTGAGTGGAGGCTACAGCCGGCCTAGGCAAGCAGTTTTCTCCATTGCTGGCCTCCTGCTTGCTCTAGCTCTGTGGCTACTGGCCGCCATCTTGGCTGGGTTAATTTGCATATTGTCTTTCTGATTGGCTGGTGTGCGTGGCTTAGGAAGTGAGGGTTAATTTGCATGTTACTCTTTTATTAGATTAGATAAGTTAAACCTGAAAAGGAGTGAAAACTAAGTGAGTTATCAGCTATTAAAGTGTATATACATTTTTTGGGACACCCTATATTTACTTGAGTTTTGGATATAGTGCAAAGAGCATATATAAGTTGGAAATGACAGGTAAATCATTTTAGTTGATTCACTAATTATTACACATAAGGATATAAACAATAATGTAGTCATCCTGGGCCAAATATTCTTTATGTGATCAATGAATGAATCATGCTTTCAGCAGCTAGAAACAGTTTTTGAGTATGAGGAGCATATACTGATGTCAACATTTTATGACACTGCCCTCTTCCATGTGATAGTGATAGTTTTATTTTTATTATTATTAACTTAAAAAGTGCTCATGGTTTTATGGATTTGGGACTTCTGGGCAATTACCCAGCAGTACTCTTACACCCTCACCCAGAGTACTACAACCCTCAAGTTAGGAAAGCTCTAGAAAACCTGCGAGGTTGGACTTTTCAGATAGGATGCATGAGGAGTTTATTAATATTCTTGACTTATAATATGTACCTTATACATGTTAGTATTCTCTGTTACCATCACATTTATTTATTACTAGGGGCCTGGTGCACAAAAATTTGTGCACTCAGGTTGGGGGGGTGTCCCTCAGCCCAGCCTGTGCCCTCTTGCAGTCTGGGACACCTCAGGGGGGATGTCCACCTGCTGGCATGCCTGACCAGCCTGGGAGAGGGGCTGAGGGCCATTTTTAGAATGCCCACAGCCCCTTCAGGGTGGGAGGGCTGGTGAGTGCAGGCCTGGACGTTTCTCTCCGGAGGGCCCACGAGCGCACACGCCTGGTGGCCCCCACCGCTGAGGGGACACACCTGGCACAGAGCTGGGTGGCGAGCCAGGGGTGGACACTGGTGCAGGATCCCTCGGTGGGGCCCTGCTGCTGAGTGAACACACCCAGGGTGGAGCTGGGCAGCAGACTGGCTTCGGATGCTCCGCACTGTGCGGCAGACGCTCCTGCATGCCCTGCGGAGGCCCCCGGGGCAGAGCCAGGCAGCAGACCCAGGATGGCTGCTCCTGCACGCCCCACAGAGGCCCCCAGGCAGCGGAGCCAGTCAGTGGACCTGGGACAGGCACTCCTGGACACCCTGAGGAGGCCCCGGGACCCCCACTGAGCTGACACACCTGGCACAGCTGTGCCGGCTGCGGAGGCTCCCAGTGCAGAGCCGCCCTGCCAGCCTCCATCTTGGCTGGGTTAATTTTCATACAGCCGCTCTGATTGGCTGGTGGGTGTGGCCATGAGCAGAGGCTCAGCCAGCCTAGGCAGGCAGTTGCAACAAAAGCCTCTGGTTTGCTCTAGCTCCATGGCTGCCAGCCTCCATCTTGGCTGGGGTAATTTGCATACAGCCACTCTGATTGGCTGGGAGGTGTGGCTTGGCTGGTGGGTGTGGCTTAGGTGCCTCGGGTGATGGTCAATTTGCATATTGCTCTTTTATTATATAGGATTAGAGGCCTGGTGCATGAAATTCGTGTATGAAGGGGGAGTGGGAGATCCCTTAGCCTGGCCTGCAACCTCTCTAATCCAGGATCCCTCACAATCTGGGACTGCTGGCTCCTAACCACTTGCCTGCTTACCTGCCTGATTACCACTAATCACCTCTGCCTGCCGCCCTGATGCCCCTAACTGCTCTCCTGCCAGCCTAATCGCCCCTAACTGCCTGCCTCAGCCCCTGCCTCCATGGCTTTGTCCGGAAGGACATCTGGAAGATGTCTGGAAAATGTCTGCATCTTAGCCTTTCATTAGCAGAGATTCTAAATCACTTACCTGTGTTTAACCATTTCTCTATCTCTCCTTCATAATATTCAAGTTGGTCCTGAAACTTATCTCCTACATGCCATACCTCTCTTTTGCCTGGCTTTTGCCTCACCAGCTG
The DNA here is from genome assembly GCA_004026665.1 of Murina feae. Classification (NCBI taxonomy): domain Eukaryota; kingdom Metazoa; phylum Chordata; class Mammalia; order Chiroptera; family Vespertilionidae; genus Murina; species Murina feae. Next base: position 12,974 of record PVJC01000950.1, on the reverse strand, counting down.
CATCAGTTTTTGCCTTTCTCACTATTAATGTGCTATTGATTCCTTTTTCCTTTCCGTTTTTTGCATTTTGTTCTCTCAGTACCTTGTTATTTTCTTCACTCGCACCATTTTTATGATATTCTCTATGGATTATTTTTTTCTCTACTCATCATCTTCCAAACCTTTCAGTGCCTCCTTTGTATTATTTGCTTCCTTTTTTTCTTCAATACCTTTACCCAGTTGCTATGCGTATATATAGCTGAAACTCATTTCATGAAAGAGACATATTCCTGAAAATCTATGTTAAAAACTGACTTCTTGTAAACAAAATCTTTATGTATGTATGAATAAACTTAGTATCTAGAAATACCCCATTACGAAGGGTATCCTAAGGTCCTGAGAGCTCTTCTTTTTTTATAACCTCTAAAGCCAACTCCACAAAGTATCTCGGACTGCAAACTCCCAGTCCTTTTTGAAATATTAGGCTGAAAAACAGGGTGGGGGGGCGGAAATCCTGCATTTCCCTTTCCTCCTGATCTCTGAGCCAAGTCCTATTGACTCAAGTATGCACCATTTTCCCCCTTTTACTTTATTTATGGCTGTCTTTCTGCTCTTCCTGTTGTCATTCTTCCTGGTTCCAGCCTTGTCAGTCTCCACTCTCCCAGGCTGTCTCATCCTTTGCTTTGCTTTTATTACAGACGGAGTGTTTCTAAGTTTAGCTTTGTATCTAGCATCCTAGCTCCTTTTCTTCCAGAGTTGATGTCTAATTCAAGCTTACCTTTGCCTTTGTCTCATGCTTAAAATGTAGCCTCCAGTTGACACAAACACAAAAGACACACCTACGTCTATCCTGATGCTGATTATAATCTGCAATCTGTTCCTATAAATTGATCATATCTTCCTTAGCACAAATGCCAAATAACATGATATTGCCAATATGCATACTTACACTCAGCATATTTCTGAAGTTGAGAAAATTCTGAGGGGCTCAGGTGGGCCCACTTCTCCTGGTTGGTCATGGTGGTGGTGAGGTGATAAATTCTTTATTCAGGTGTTTGGCAGGATCTTATGCTTCAAATTTTCCACCAGACATGTTTCATGATAAAATACCTCAGGTTTTCAAAATATGGGATCTGTCAACAGGAAACCACTGTAGGTGTGTTTGTTGTTTCAATAATGCATTCAAACACTGAAAAAAGAGAAACAGAAAGATCAAGAGATTAGCCATACTGCACAAAGCAAAACACTGACAAGTTATAGAATATTAAGGATTTTTAGTTACTAAATAATGTATTTTAAAGTTTATCTATTTTGCATAATATTGCATCTTTACTTGCTTACTTGTTCTTTTTTTAAAATATATTTTTCTTTATTTCAGAGAGGAGAGGAGTGAGAGATCAAAACATCAATGATAAGTAAGAATCATTGATTGGCTGCCTCCTACACGCCCCCTACTGGGATCAAGGCCAAAATCGGGGCATAGGCCCTGTCCAGGAATGGAACTGTGACTTCCTGGCTTACAGGTTCATGCTCAACCACTGAGCCACTGCAGTCGGGGTCAGTCACTCTTCAATGGCATTTATATACATTTCCCAATGCAACTTCATAGAAGTAAATATGATTAAGACTACAAGATGTAAAAAAAAAATTAAGTCTAGATTCAGAAAAGGTTTTTTGGCTTAACTTTATAAACTCTACATTTGAAGACTTGACCAGGATGTCATTTTTATCAATCTGAATTTATCAATTTTTTTAAATATCTAAACAAACAGTGTAAGACAATTCCAGACCCAAGTTCATAAAAGAGGCTACATAGCCCTATAGTTCCCTGCACATACACTTGACTGGTGTACAAAACCTCCAACAATGGTTTGGAATGGTGCTCAGTAGCAGCACAAATAGTCACAATCATGCAATTCAATTTAGATGAATCATGTAAATTAGTGGGTTTTTTTTTCTAGCAGTGAAATAAAAAGAAGAATTTTGCCCTGGCCAGTGTTGCTCAGTTGGTTGAGCATAGCCCCATGTACCACAAAATCACTGGTTAGATTCCTGGTCAATGCACATGCCCAGGCAGTGGGAGGGAAGGAGGTAGCTAATTGATATTTTTCTCTTCCTCTCTCTTCCTCTCTCTTTAAAATCAATATAAAAACACTAAAAAAAAAGAATAATTTTATAAACATTTTGATCCCAATGAAACTTACCAATTTAAAGCAAATTCCAAATGTCTGACAGACTTGACAATGATAGTAGATGATACTATTGGGAATCATGCTTAAAAATAAATCCCTAGATTGTCACAGAGCTATATGCAGTGCTACATCAATAAAAACAAAGGGAAAACTCATGAGGTTTCAGCGTTTTATCAGAAACGATAATCAACTGCTCAGCAATCAACCAGACTGGCAGTATGGTTATTCCAGAAAATGAAGTCTTTAAAAACAATTACTGAGAGAGTCGATCAAGTTTATGATTAGAAGAAAGTTTATACAGATGGCATTCCTGAAACCCATGGCACCTTTATTTGGCCTTAGTCCCTAACCTATTTCTATATCTCTTTACTGTTTTCCATTATCAACCCCAGAACCTCACTGTCATGTCCTGTCATCCTTGCCTTAGAAAACTGGTCTCATAAGTCTCATCTGTTCAGGGTTTCGGCACTCAGTTTTACAAAGTGATAGTTTTCTATTTAATCAGAAAGAAATGAAGATACACATTCTGTGGCTGTGCTCACAGAAGCCAAAGTGCTGGATCTCTTTTTCCTCCCCGAGGATGCTCTTGCATCACAAGCGTGACTTCGGGAAGCCGTGCAAACTAACAGGAATGGAAACGTGTGATGGGCATCTCTTTGTGCCTTCTGCCTAGTTTCTTCCTGCTGATTTCATCCTGCACATTGATTTCATCTTAATTATTTGCTTCTGTCTAGTTACATGCAGTTTTGTGGGACTATAAAACAAGGTGTCCTGTTCTCTCCATCCAGAGAGAGAGAGAGATGATTCAGTTACATTTGGCACATTAGACTTTGCCTCATGGGGCTTTCAATGTTGAGTGGAATGACTCAAGGACAGAGTGAAAATAGTTGGACCTACATAATTACAGCAATAATCAGATACTGGTCCCTGACTGAGACTAACTGGCCAGCTATCTTGTCGCTTCTGGAAGCAAGCGATATTATTTTAATAAGTGATTAAATGGTCCCCAAAAAACAGTTTCTGCTTCTGACAACACAAAAAACTGATGATAATGACTGTTCATTTATTTATTCAAAATGTTTATTCAGCTCCTCGGTATGCCTGAAAACATTCTAGGCACTAGAAATACAACAAAGATCAAAATACATGAAAGATAAAAAATAATGCTAATGTCAACTTTATTAAGACTTTAAAGATAAAAAATAATGCTAATGTCAACAATGTCAGCTTTATTAAGATTTTACGCTATACACAGCACAATCCTAACAGCATTTGCATGTTAGACCATTCAATCTTCACGAAATGACTCTGTAAGGCACTGATTCTCCCATTCTGACAAATGAGGAAATTGATGGGGATCTGTGATGGCAATCTGGTAGTTACTACAGAACTTCTAGAAGCCCATCCAATATTTAGTCTTTCTTGCTTCCTTGGTAACAGAACCCTAATTTTATTGAATGAAAACATATCCATTCATACAACTACATTCCTCGGGTTCATTGCATGGAGAAGTGGCTACTGAGATGTAAGCAGATTTTGGGTGAGGTTCTTTTTGAGGTAACAGCTGGTGAGGGCCCTTTTAACCATTTCCTCTTCTGCCAACTTCCTACCTGGAATGTGGACATGTTGGCAGCAAAATTAGCAGTTTATTTTACTACTGAGGTAACTTTTAGAATGAACGCCATTTATTAAGAATGGTCACATGCCATAAAGTAGGCCAAAGGAAGGCAAACAGCTGACTGCAGAAATCTGGCCAACAACCAATTTTGTAAATAAAGTTTTACTGGACACGGATGCACCTATTAGAGAATCCAGCAAGAGGCCAGTTTAGTCCTAACCGGTCTGGCTCAGTGGCTAGAGCGTCAGCCTGCAGACGGTAAGGTCCCAGGCTCAATTCCAGTCAAGGGCATGTACCTGGGTTTCGGGCACATCCCCAGTGGTGGGAGTGCAGGAGGCAGCTGATGATGTTTCTCTCTCATCGATGTTTCCAACTCTCTATCCCTCTCCTTTCCTCTCTGTAAAAAATCAATAAAATATATATATTAAAAAAAAAAAGAGGCCAGTTTGTGAAGGAAGATTAATGTAACAGAAAAAGGTATGCGCTTTACCATGAAGGTAGTAAGGAACAATGAAATGTGCTATAAAAAAGACCAGATGGCTGATCACTTTGGGAAAATGTCAATGTCTTTATTTACTTTCTTTCTTTCTCACTTATATTGTTGTGATAGCTTCCTCACTGCCCCCCTCAGCTCCCTCTGTTCCTTTACAAGGCCTATTCTTTGAAGTCCAGGAGCAGTCATAATAAACTAAGTCAGAAACAACACCAACAGTAAGTTAATTAAATAATTAATTAGTTAATTATAGCTTTCCATCAAATCTAGATTTATTATTTTTTTTCAGTTGATTCAGTATAAGAAACTCAAATTTAAAAATGACTAATTATATAAATAATTCAGATTTTTTTACATGAACGCTGTTTCTCAGCAGATTCTCACCTGGTCAGTCAATTTACAATTGAACACTTATTTATACCATCTTTCCATTATGCTTTTACTTGTTTGAATATAACACCTTATCATTAAATATTCAACTTGTTTATAGCTTTTCACATTTGTCTCCTCATTCAGGAATTATGGGCAGCAGGAGTGATTTTGAGTCCTGATCCACAAAAAGGCAACTAAAAATATTTATTGGTTGTCCCTTGATAATCATCTAAATGTATTTATTATATTCTGTATCACCATCCTCATATGTGTGCTAAGATATAAGTCTGAAGAGAGCATATTTTTGTCTGTAATCTTCGCTGCTATTTCCTAAGTGCTTAGAAAAGTAGTTGGCATATAGTAGTTGGTCAATAATTATTTGTAGAATAAATTCACTTATATGGTTTTTTCATAAACAAAAACTTGGGTAGAAGAGTTAGAAGCCTCTGAAAATGAGAATGAGAAAACGGTGTAAAAAAAGAGGTACAGCAACAGAAGTCCCTATGGGTTTTACTTTCCTTAGAGACCACACCCCTTTTCTAAAACTAAATGGACATAAACAAAAGAAGATGTACTTAGGGTAAAAAACTTCCATAGCTGCAAACAAAAAGGCTTTATTTCACATGGTTTGTAAGTATTTTCTTTGTTGTTTAATATTACTAACTCCATATAAACAAACATCATTCCCAAGGAATGCCATAATTAAGATGTAAGTTAACCAATTTATAAAAAGAACAAATTACACATGAGCATCAGAACTATATTTTTATTTTTTTAATATATTTTTTATTGATTTCAGAGAGGGAATGAAAAAGATAGAACCATCAATGATGAGAGAGAATCAGCTGCCTCCTTCACCACCCCCTCCCCCCGCCCCTCTCTGGGAATTAAGCCAAAACCTGGGCATGTGCCCTTACAGGAAATAGAATTGTGACCTCTCAGCTCACAGGTGAAGCTCAACCACTGACCCACACTAGCCAGGCAGAACTATCTTTTTATATATGAAAATATTTTTCAATATCTAACAAAATTACTTAGCTTTCTTTTCTCTAGAAAAGATCTTTTCAACTTAAGTCTTCATTTTCAGTATCAAGAACAGTTTCTCTGAATTGATCTAATCATCCAATTTGCATCTTAACAAAAGGTTTTAAGACAGTAAAAGGCACCTTAGAAGGACTCTTTGGATTTTAATTTGGTTTATTTTTAAGACCAACAAGCTTAGAATGTAACCTGTCTTTCTCATCCTACTCCTAGTGAAAGTCTTCAGCTTCTCACAATTGGGAGTTCCAACTCTCATCAGTGATGCAACATGTAGCAGATGATGATAGATAGATAGATAGATAGATAGATAGATAGATAGATAGATAGATAGAAAGATGATAGATAGACGATAGATGATATAGATATAATGATATATAGATAGATATAGATAGATATAGATAGATATGCTGGAAACTGATTGTTTTGATGCTGGAAACTGATTGTTTTTAACCTACCTTGGTTGCTCTGAAAGGTCAGAGCTATGCACCCATTGTTTAAGTTGAAACATTATTAATTACAGCAAATCCCCACTTGTTAATTACATGTAAAATTCTTTCTTGGAATTTCCTGCCTAAGGATAGGGTTGTTTTCTCAGAGACTCAATAAAAGGCTGGTGAGACCCAGGCATCAGTGGGCAGTCTAATCCACTAGGCTCCACACCTGGTCCCCCAGTTTCCAAATTGATTCTCTTCTAGTCTCTCTCTCTTCATTTTGTGTGTGGCCTCCTTCGAACCCTGAACAGGAATCCTGAACCGCGCTGGACGTGTAAGGGGCTCCAACATATATAGATATAGATAGATATAGATATAGATATAGATATAGATATAGATATAGATATAGATATAGATATAGATATAGATATATAGATATAGATATAATGAGTAGGGTAGATGAAGAAGGTTTTCCCAGACAAATCTTTTAAACTAGTGGAACTGGCATATCAGAAGTCTGTGTATAGAGAAACGTTGCATGCGTAATATTAAATCAAGAGGTATAGCTATTCTTTATGACTCAGAAAGAGATGGGAACAATGATAGCATTTCCTATAGTCTCTGTCCCTTTGTAAATGTCCAGAAAGAGAATGGCAATGTTCAGCTTGGATTCCCTTTGGCGCATTCACAAACCCCCCATTGCTCCCAAAGGGGCTTTCTTTAGACACATAAATGAGCAGCAGAAAGGATCCAGCGTGGGAAAGCAGTCTGATTCCAGCATTCTCATCTAGTCGTTGGATGTGCTACTTATGTTGGAGCAGTCAGAGAAGGCTGTTGGCCTATTGTACCTTGGCTAAAGCACATTCTCCATAATTAAGGAAGGAAATCAATCTCCTCATGAAGAAGCCACAGGCGATGTCTAAATAAAGAAATCTGGTGGAATGAAAGTATGTTTGTAAGTCACATTAAGTGAAGATTTCTAAAAAAATATTAAAAGTAAGCATTGTTATAGCTGAAAATCACTGAATAAAGCTAATACATTAAGGTACACTGAAGACTCTGTGTCTGTTAATTTAAGGTAGTTTGAGGAATGAAAATATTTACTGACAAGAGTAATGAACCTCAACGTATAAAGTTAAGTAATGAAAAAATCTTAGGAGTGAAAAAGGGTGAGGGCCAAAATATCAATCATAGAATTTCTGAAAGAAAAGTAGGATAAACTTAAATGAGATATTGATGCTATCACTTGATTTATAATTACTTGTTCATTTATCCATGAAAAGAAGTCTAAATTAAAACTCTATGGCACTCTGCCAGATGCTGGGGATATAGTTATAAGTAAAACAGATATGGTCTTTGAGCTCCTACATCTTGTTCAAGAAGATCTTACATTAAACCAACCAACTACATAAATAAATAATTGTGAACTCTGATAAGTTACATGGGGGAAAAAAGCAATCGAATCCTATGAGAGAGAATAATAGGAATCTCTTGATATATATTAAGAGATTCAGAGCATAAACCATAGAGAACATTTTATTTAAACTAAATGATGAAAGTTGAGTAACAGCTGTAAACTAGAGTGAGAAGAAAAACATTCTGAGCAGAAGCTTATAAGTGAGAGAGAAAAGAAAAAAGAAGAAACTAGAAATAGAAGATCTCCAAAGAAGGCAAATGTGACTGGAATCTGGTGAGCAAGAGGGAAAGTGCCACAAGATCAAACTGGAAAAACAGATAAAAGCTACATCATGAAGGACATGTTAAGAATTTATCATAAGTAAATTATGAAGCCATGGAAGTATTCTGAGCAGCAGATAAACATGATCCATACTTCTATTTTAGAAGTCTGTTCTGATCGATGGATTGAGGACAAGAATGAAAGTGGGAGGACAAAGAGGAGGCTGTTTCCGTATGGGATGATAGCTGACAGTGACTTTAATTGGGGAAATAGTCATAATAATAAAGGTTAAGAGGCCAAACTCAAGATAGATTTTTGAGGCAGTATTTGATAATAAATAAGATATATGGTACGTAGGATGAAATGACCAAGAATGATTCCTAGATGCTAAGTGAAATAAGCCAGTCAGAGAAAGACAAGGATCACATGACCTCACTCATATGTGGAATCTAATAAACAAAATAGATCCAGAAGTATAGAAGCATGAAACAGATTGCTGAATCTCAGAGGCAGTGGTTGGAGGGAGCAGGAAGAGATTAACCAAAGAACTTATTTGCATATATGCATAACCCATGGACACAGACAATAGTGGAGTGAAGACCTGGCAAGTGGTGGGGGGCAGGTATAAGAGGTCAATGGGGGGAAAAATGGGGACATCTGTTGAATACTTTCTTTTTTAAAAAATATATTTTATTAATTTTTTACAGAGAGGAAGGGAGAGGGATAGAGAGTTGGAAACATCAAAAGAGAGAAACACTGATCAGCTGCCTCCTGCACACTCCCCATTGGGAATATGCCTGCAACTAAGGTACATGCCCTTGACCGGAATCAAACCTGGGACCCTTCAGTCCACAGGCCAATGCTCTATCTACTGAGCCAAACCAGTTAGGGCCTGTTGAATACTTTCAACAATAAAGATTAAAATTAAAAGAATGACTCCTATAGTTTTGGCTTGAGCAGAGTACAGAGAGGTGGAGTTTCAAGAATTCTAAATCCCAAAATAGTACCACATTTGAGAATAAGAGAAAAAAAGAACAGTTTTGTTTTGGGATGTGTAAAATCTGAGAAGACATCTAAACAGGAAGGACTGGTAGCTAATGAGACAAGCCAAGGGCTAAAAGGAGAGAGAGAGGTATGATATTGTGAATTGTCTGATACAGATGATATGTGAAGATGCAGGAAGGCATAAATGTGCCTCGTGCGGCAGCTATGTAACTATATTGTTAACCTCTACCTTCCAGAAATAACTTACATTTAGCAGCAAACAGTGCAGTTACAGCCCATAGTTCCTCTTATAGCCTTCAGAATCCAATCAGCTTTTGAACTCTGGTCACAGTCAGGGGACAATGATTACAGATAATGAATTACAAAAGCCATGACGTTTTGGTAGAATAGAGGGACTCCTTTAATAACCCAAAGTTGCTCCACAATTCCCCATTGGACTGGCTGAGACTTTGTCAGATCTGTATTCTGATCTGAAGCTATTCACGGCCAATCCTGCATCCCTCACTTGCTTTCTTTTCTCAGGCATCAGGTTTGAAGACTCTTTCTGCCCAAAGGGATTTACTTCCTTTTAATCTTTCACGGGGAATAATTTCCTGATGAGCTTTTGTATCCCTAACTCCATCTCAGTGTTTGTTTTCTGGTGAAACTTAAAATGGGTAATGTGATTTTAATATAATTACTCTTTAGGAAGTGTACACAGGGCTTAGGAAAGCTAATAGCAGCCGGTGCAGTATTCTGGTCTAGCAAAACTTGGGATTTTATTGACCTTAAGCCTGAAAGGAATAGGTCTGTTGCAGCTAAGAAAACCCAGAGTAGCTATATATACAGGATCATCTGACAGAGCCACAGGCGAAGATAGCAGGGCACACCCCTCCTTCAATGGACTTAGCTAGTAGGAGGTGGAGACATGACTTCCCTGACTTGGTCCTCCTCCAACTGTCTAGTCTCCTCCAGTGCCTCACACTGATCAAACCCAGTCAGAAGCCAGAGGGCAAAGAAGCCTTTGGTGCAGACTCTGTAAAACGGCCTCATGAGGCACAGAACAAAATGAGAAGAGTGTGGAGTCTGAAGAGGCTGGGGAACGTGGTGTTGATGCCCCTGTTTAATAACCTGGTTGTTATTTAACAGGGAAGACATGAAAGGAGAAACCAAATAATAACAGCATGCCATTCACACAGCTTTGCCCAAAAGCTGCATTTAGCATTCTCCAAGTCCTTCCCGCAGGTTGATGGGAGAAGGGGCTGGGAAGGGGCAGCTTTGGAGGCATGCCCAGTGAGGTCTGAGACACTTGGGGAGGTGCTTTCCATCTACCCATCAATCACACCGGAAAGCCAGGCAGTGGCAAAGGTGGGCGTGGTCATTGCAAGCTCCCTAAACCTGAATCCTTAAACTTCCAAACAACAGAAGTCCTAGCTGCACCTTCTCCAGGACAGGCTTAGCGGGCAGGGGGTCTTGGAACCCAAGAAATGTAACTGGGCACAAATAAAATATTCTACCCCTCATCCTCCCAGGGGCAAGGAGAGGGGCTTCTGAAAATGCCCCAAGAATCTCTACCTCTCCTCCCCCCCCCACCAAAGACAGGGAAGTTTCACCCTCCAGCATAAGTGTGAGAAGATGGGCCTGGGCCAAAGCTCCAACAAATAACCCAACAAAAAATCCTAAAATATTGTATCAAAGAGACAACAGAAGAGGAAGAAAAGAATCCTTCAAGATGTTAGAAATGCACTTTTCAAGAGTTGCTGAGCACTCAAATAAGATGAAGACAGAAACATGCAATAACAACATGATTGGCACTGGCGACCTTAGCATAACAATTTCTCTGAGGCTGAGCAAGTGAAACTGGAGTGGGTTGCATAATAGAATTGAGTTTGGGAAGACTGTGAATGTTATCAGCTCTTTGAGAAGTGTGATTTTGAGGAGCAGTTAACAGCTAAAAGTAGCTACATAGAGATGAATGTGGAATCAAGAAATTTTTGTTGTTGTTTGTAGGAATCACTGAAACACATTTTAAAACTGAAGAGAGGGGTTTATAGTGAGAATGGTTCAAGAAGAGAAATAATCTGATCGATGTTTCAAAGTCCTCTAAAAGGACTTCAAAAAGTTTCTAAAAGCAAGAGGAGATAAGTTCCAGAAAATATGTGAGTGCCAAAACTGATCTTAACAATGAGTACAGATGCAAGCAGTTTTGTAGATTTGGTGCTTAGAAAATGTAAGTTTTTTGGTTGATGACTTCTGTTTTCTCAATGATATATAAATCTCAGTGATTAGTTGAGAGTGTACTTCAGCAATGATGGGGGAAGAGAAAAATAACGGGGAAGATATGAAAAAATATATACAGATGTGGTAAAGTGAGCTCACTAAAAGCAGGTCGTAAGAACAGCAGAGTTAAAAGCCAATGGGATAGTACTGTTTATTCATTTGGAACTATAATAGCCCGATTTTAAATTATTGACTTATAGACTAAGGCATCAAATGGACATTATTCATTTTCTTATCCTACCACTTTCCAATCAGATAGACCTATACTCTCACTCAAGTTCCAAACTGTCTCTCTTCCCTATGCAAAGTGAACCACTTAACATGTCTCAGTTTTAATTCCTTTCTCATGACAAGTGGATAATACCACCTACCTCCTGCAGGTATTTTAGCATTTAATAAAATAACATGTGCAGAGTACATAAGAGTCTCGATAAAGCCTATTTTCTCCTTGCTTTTATAAGCAAGGTTTTAGGATTAAATGTGAACATATATACATGATACATATGTGGGAAATAGATTGGAAGTCAATATACCTTTCAGAAGATTTATGTGGGTGTCTTAATATAAGATTCATAACTATATTATTTTTGGACTCCACTGACACATTAAAAATCTAAAATAATAAAGGAAAATTTTTGGTGACACAAAACAGGAATATATATCAAGTTTTATATTGTCTACATTTGGGAGTCATAGTTTTGAACTTGAATTATTTTATTCTTACATACATTTTCAATTTTCTTTCTTTTCACATATAGATTTAAGGAGAACAACTCTTTTTTTATTTTTTTTATTGATTTCAGAGGGGAAGGGAGAGGGAGAGAGAGATAGAAACATCAATGATGAAAGAGAATCATTGATCGGCTGCTTCCTGCATGCCCCACACTGGGGATCCAGCCTGCAACCCAGGCATGTGCCCTGACCGGGAATCCAACCGTGACCTCCTGGTTCGTAGGTCGACACTCAACCACTGAACCACACTGGCTGGGCAGGAGGACAACTCTTAGAATAGAGATTAGAGAGTTGGGTGAAATTGGTGATCATGTATGGGGTAGGACCTTTATCAATATGAAATAGTGAATGTAAAAGTACTCTGGTAGCTTTTACTTTTCAAGAATGACCACAATAACTCACATCTCATATACCCTTCTAGAAGACTGCTAACCCTATTTATAACAGATGGTATCTCCTCCCCTTGTGCTTGTGAATACCATTATGATGGCCTTAACCAAAAGATTATAGCAGAAGTGATGTTATGTGACTTCTGTCATTAGATTCCAAAAAATCAGTCTTTAGTTTTGCTTTCCTTCTTGGAACATTTGCCCTAATTAGCACATTCTAAAAAAGCCCAATCCAGCCCATGTAAAGAGCCCACTTGGACACCATGCACAGGTACACCAGCCAACAGCCCAGATGAAGCCCCAGTCAACAGCCAGTGTCAACACTCACATATGTGACTAAAGAGGCCTTCAAATGATTCCAGCCCAAGGTGTCTTCCCAGGTGAGACACCAGATAGAGCGAAGCAGAGACAAGCCAATTCATTACGTCCACGGTAAAGCCTGACCCACTGAATCCATAAGCACAGCAAAATGGTTGTCTAACACAGTTAAGAATTTGGTGGTTTGTTATGCAATAGTAACCACAACAATGGACTTAGGACAATACTGAACACATAGACAGTACCAAAAAATATTATTACTTTAATGTTATCATTACTAGAGGCTCGATGCATGAAAATTCGTGCAAGAGTAGGTCTTCCTTCCCCTGGCTGTTAACATCAGCTTCCCTCCAGCACCCGGGACCCAGACTTCCCTGCTTCTGACACCCCCAGGCACCAGGGACCTGGGCTGGCTTCCCTCCAGCCCTGTCAAGAAGGATGTCCAGAATGACATCTCAGCTAATTAG
>PVJC01000949.1:0-105203 GCA_004026665.1 Murina feae | reverse complement strand
AAAAAAAAAAAAAAAAAAAGTCTAGTATGCACCTGATACCATACATAGTTATTTCAATATTGAATAGATTCCCTATGCTGTACTTTACTATTGTGACTATTATTATTATCTATCCCAACCCCTTCCCATCTGGCAACCATCAATTTGTTCTCTATATTTATGAATTTGTTTCTGTTTTGTTTGATTGGTTATTATGTTTTTTAGATTCCAAATAAAAGTAAAATTATATGGTATCTGTCTTTCTCTGTTTGACATATTTCACTTAGCATAATACCCTCTAGGTCCATTGATTTGTTGCTTGGGGCAAGATTTCATTCCTTTTTAAGGCTAAGTAATGTTCCATTATATATGTGTATCACACATTCTTTATCCATTTGGCCATTGATGAACACATAGGTTGCTTGCCTACCTTGGCTATTGTAAATAATGCTGCAATTAATGGATTAAAGACTTAAATGTAAAACTTGAAGCCATAAAACTCCTAGAAAAATACTGAGGCAGCAAACTCTCTGATATCACTCTTAGCAATATATTTTTGAATGTGTCTCCTCAGTCAGGGATGCAAAAGGAAAAAATTAACAAATGGGACTACATCAAACTGAAAATTTTTTACACAGTGAAGGAAACCATCCACAAAATGAAAAGACAACCTACTGAATTGGAGAAGTTTGCCAGTGACACATCAGATTAGGGTTTAATGTCCAAAATATATAAGGAACTCATACAACTTAACACTAAAAAAACAAACAATCCGTTTAAAAAATGGGCAGAGGACCTGAATAGACATTTCTCCAAAGAGGACATACAGATGGCCAACAGACATATGAAAAGATATTCAACATACCTAATCATCAGAGAAATACAAATTAAAACCACAATGAGCTATCACCTCACACCTATCAGAATGGCTACCATCAATAAATCAACAAACAACAAGTGTTGGCGAGGATGTGGAGAAAAGGGAACCTTCATGCATTGTTGGTGGGATCGTAAATTGGTGCAACCACGGTGGAAAACAGTGTGGAGGTTCCTCAAAAAAGTAAAAATAGAACTACCATATTACCAAGCAACTCCATTTCTGGGTATTTATCTTCAGAAATCCAAAGCACTAGTTAAAAAAGACATATCCACCCCTGTGTTTGCTGCAGCCTTGTTATTCTGACCACTCCTTTGACTTGGCGTTTCTTGTGAATTCCCTCCCATCTCTGCCTTCCCCTCCAGCTGCCATTGGTTAGCACAGTGGCTTCGTTTTTTCTTGCACCCTTTAATTGGGGGAGATGAGCCAGTCATCAGAGCAGAATTGTAAATTCCACATCACATTTCTATAGATGCCGTACAGTTATACAAACTATAGGCGATGTTTTTATAACATGTACATATGAACCTTTATAGACATAGATAAAATATTCAGGTAGGTCCCCATAGAAAGGCTAATGTTCTCAGCAGTCACCAGAGTCCAACGTGCTGATGGAAGCATTGTTCCATACTGACCTTCCTCTTAGCTGTCTTTATACAAAGAGCATTGCAGGACCCTGGGCGCTTTGAAGCCACTGTGTGGAGCCCTTCTCAAGAAGTCAGAGGTGGAAGGAACCTTAGAAGTCATTGAACCCGAACTCATACCACGCCCAGAAATCCATTTTCCAGCAAATGTCAGTCAAGGAATCTGCAGATCTCCACACAGGAAGGGCCTGGCCCTTTAATGGGCAGGCAGCTCAAATGTTAGACAATTGTTTCTTCAGTTGAGCGGAGATTTGTCCCTTTGCAATGCCTCATCTGCCACCCCCTTGAATAACATTGGAAAAGACCAGCCTCGACTGGCTCTTTACTCAGGCCCCCTTTCCTGGTTAGAGTCCCTTGAAGTAAGTCTGGTATGGGCTCTGGTCGGCAGCTCATCTTGCAGCAAAGCTGGCCTCTGCATTGACTTGCAAGATTTTGCATTTATTCAGCCAAAAACTGGTCAAAACGGTTACTGCATAATTTGTTCCCAGAGGTTTGAAACACTCAGTGAAACTTAAAAGTTTGATTGCATGATGTTGTTGTTTTTTTAGAAAGTTATTGTTTGAGAATGTTTTTTTATACCAGGAAACAGTTATCCTGAATGACGTTGAAAACTTCCCCTCCCCTTTACCTTTTTTTTCCAATAAATGTGTGTTAAAGTAACAAGCCCTAAAAGATAAAAGGAAGGAAGGAAGAAAGGAAGGAAGGAAGGAAGGAAGGAAGGAAGGAAGGAAGGAAGGAAGGAAGGAAGGAAGGAAGAAAGGAAGGAAGGAAGGAAACAGCCTTTTTAAGCACAACAGGCTTTTCAAACATTTGAATCTGCCCTCTTGTCTTTTCTTAGCTTTGTCTTCTCCAGGCAAAATAGCCCAAATTCCCTCAAACATTCCAGTCCCATTTTCCGGACACTTCATCCCAGTCATTTCCCTCGGCCCACACCCAGGTCTGTTAATATGCTCCTTATAGACCAGGCCATGGCCAGAGGGAAATGCCTCCTCCTAGATGCTTCCTGAGCAGCCCGGGCGCCCTCACGCCCTACACCCTGATACAATAGTGAACTGAGAGCTGTCCTGGAATATAAAATTTGAATTGGCTTCTCAGTTATAGTTTTGGCAGCTAAAACCCCTTCAGATCCTTTTCACTGGGACTGATGCTAAGCCATGGCTCCCCCAACCTGCTCTCTTGCAAAATTGTTTTTTTTGAATGTAAAAATGGAACGTTCCATGTGTTCCTTGCAGTCTTTGGTTCAGCATCTCCATTCCCCTGCAAGCAGAGACATGTGAAAAGGGGAAGGGGAAAGGTGGGGGCTCAACCATTCCAGGACTTAGAGAAGCCTGAATCTTTACTGTGACCCGGCATCGTGATTTCTCTTTCACTGGCATTTATCATGATGCTATGTATGCAATAGGCAATAACTACTAGCAGAACCTGCATCCAACCTGCTGTGCCACCCTCCAAATTGTAAACACAAATATGGGATCCATGTGAAAGCTCTTTGAATATTGTCAGGTACTGGGTGGGTATCAGTTGCTGTTACGTTGCTATTATTATGGCGACTGAAAGCGTAAGGGAGGCAGGGGCCATAAGTTGTTTTCCCGCTGTCTCCATATTAGCGGGAATGGAGCGCCTTACACAGCAGGTGCTCCACAAAGGCTGTTGGCTGAATTGAATCCAAGGAGCTTGCCCAACATCTCAGACCCAGGCTTAGAAGAAGCATGACCAAGCGTGGTAGGCTCCAACTAGGGGGGGATGGGAGATGAGGGCATAGCATAAACAGGGAAGGAAGATGAGAACTTGGGGCTGTGCTGAACCTAAAGACATCATTTCCCAAAGTTTCTACACCAGGTCAGCTATCGCTGTGTGACTAGCCACTCCATGGCTAAGTGACTTAAAAGCAACAAGCGTTTATTTCTCTCTGATGAGACTAAGGGTCTGCTGGGCAGATCTAAACCAGACTTGACTGACCTTGGCTGGACTCAATCTTGCTTCTGTGATCAGCTGGAGGCCCCTCACACACACAGCTAGAAGCTGACTGGCTATAGGCTGGGTGACAGGGTGACTGGCCCATGTGTCACTCATCATCTAGCAAGCAGCTCATGCTTATTCACTCGGCAGCTCAACAGAGTTCCAAGAGAAAAAGCAGACGTGCACAAGCCGTCATGAGGCCATGGCTTGGAACTGGCACACTGTCACGTGAGCTGCAGTCCACGGGCCAGGGCAAGTCACAAGGCCAGCCCAGGTTTGAGGGTTGGGGAGGGAAAAAGCTCTTCATGTGAAGACTTAGAAAGCCACATTGCAAAGGTGCGGATATAGGAAGGAATGAAGAATTGGGAACATTTTCACAATCAGTTTACCCATCCTTCCTCCCTCTCTCCCTCCCTTTCTTCCTTCCTTCCTGTCTTTACTCCCTCCTTCCCTCCCTTCCTTTCCTCCACCCTTCCATTCACCCATCCATCCCTCCATCCAAAACACACTGGCTGGACACCTACAATAGGGCAGGATCATGCAAGGTGCTGGAGGCATGCCTGGAGGGTGGATATGTTGGTAACAGGGGTCTGAGACTTTGGAAGGGGATTCCAACCAGAAAGAAAGTACACTGAGGCAGAGTTGCTTCCATGGCATGAGTAGCTTCTGTCTTGCAAGATGGTCCCCTGTGCAGATGACCCATCCACGCTCATTTGCTTATGTGACCAGATTGAACCCTGCTGTCTACCCAGCATTGCTGCCGCTGCCAGAATCCTGAGCCATTTATGAATGCAGTCAGTCACTGAGCACACGGCCACCGCATGTCAATCTGGCCCTGGTAAGGACATAAACAACCTGATGGGCCTCTGGGGGCCTCGGGGGCCTGGCAGTTTTAATGGGCTGCAGACCTCTCCCAGGGTGACTTGGGACAAGACAGGGACCGCCAGGCCAGGTGTAGCCCGGGTTAGAGAGCCCATGCAGAGCTCACGGCAGAACACTATTATAGCTCAGTTTTATGAGCTCTTAAATCTTAACATTTACTGAAATGAGGGAGCCCGGCAGGAAGATTAAGCATTGCTGGGCCCTTTAAATCATCAGCACCAGCCATCCTGGGACTAGATTTGTTTTAGGCCCTGCCGTGATTTCTGTTTCAAAGGCCCCGGGAAATGAGCAGTGGGTAAGGATTGGTTTCTTGCCAAGTGCTGCCACTTACTAGCTGTGTGACCTTGAGCAGGGGACAGAACTGCTCTGTGCCTCAGTTTCCTCTTTTGTAAACGGGGTTGTAAGCCCTTGGAGGAGCATGCCCTGAGAGATTCAAGGAAGTTCAAGGAACTCAAGTTATAGGGAGGCTGTGGATGGCTTTCAGCTCTGGGAAGAAGCCTTCCTCTCCACCTCACTCCACCATGACTTGGAACTGCAGGAAGCCCAGGACTAACGTTCTGTGGAGCCCTCAACTCTTACTCAGCCAGAGTCAGAAAGAGGTGCCCTCACCCAACTAGAGGGCCCAGACCCTGAATACTCAACAATCATTCAGAGTTACTCTGGGGCCGGAGTACAGATGAGCCAAGGTTGGGATCATGCTCCTAACTCGCTGAGTAACTCCAGACAAGCTACTTAACCTCTCTGAGCCCCTGAGAAGCATCATAATCCTCCCAGGGAAACTGGTGGGATAGTACACCAGATATTTACACAGATCCATTCATTCACTCAACATTTACTGAACATGATGAAACGAGGACGCTGGGGAGAGGTCGGTGGGCCCTGGGGAGGGAAAGATGAGCAAGCCTGCATCCTCCCCACTGTGTGGAGAAGCAGGAAGTCAGCAGCTCCTCACAGGACCAGGACCTGGAGGGCCTGTGGCGAGTAGCAGGTGTGGCTGTCATGGAGGCTTCATGGAGGAGGCAAGATCAGTTAAACCATGACGACTAGAAGGGGTTAGCTAGGCCAGAGAGGCCTGGAGGCAAGTGCTCCAGTGGAGAGAGCATCGAGGGAAGGAGAAGGAGGACCAGGTGATGGTGTGAGAGCGATGGGCAGCTGCAAGCTGACCAGCTGAGGGGGTCAGGATGGGGAGGAGATAAGGTGAGTTCTGGAAGGACTCATGGGCCATGCTGAGGGGCTGGTTTCTAGGCTGAAGGCCCTAGGGTGTCAATGAGCAGCAACAGCTTGGGCTCCAGTAGGAGCTAACGTGCTCATGGGAAGAGCAGCAGGCAAAGAGCCAGCATCTCCTGGGCGCTTGCTTTGTGCCAGGCACTGGGTCACTACACCGTCACCCCAGAAAGAAGGTAGGGCAGTTCTTGGGTGAATTTTGCAGATAAGGTGACCTTGTACCTCATCTGAGGCCACTAGTGAGTCAGAAGCAGAGCCCTTGCCCCTCACCACAACACTTTCCCACCTCTCTGGGAGCCCACTCTCCCCGGGACCCCACAAATCTGTCTCCTCAGGCCCCCAGCACCACCTTGTCCATCTGCACCTGCAGCGATTTCCACTCCATCCCTGTCCATCTCCTTTGCAGGCACCACCTCCTCCAAATTTAACCTTCCCCACCTACCTAGGGCCTAGCCTGGAACCTGCCAGTAAACCCTGTCCCAGGAGAGGCGCTTTGAAATCCTCTTCATTAGACTCCTAATGTGGGAAATTAAAACTATGAGCTTGAAGCTTTTCAGGGCAGCGAATAATATTTACGGTAACACCGTGTTAGAAGATCAAATATTTATAATAGGGTAGACTCCACCAGGCTACCGTTGTCTGGGCTTCTGAGGCTGTAGCCGCTACATTATGAATGGGTCCAACTCATTAAAATGCTTTCAAAACCATTTGTGCTCCTGCTAGCTCCTCTCTGGGGGGCAAGTTAAGGCCTAGGGTGAGAACTGCCACCGAGGGCTCGGTCAGCTAAGGCTGCACCTCTGCCGGTGGCCATGGCGGTCTACGCTTGCCCCTCCTCTGTTCAGGTGCTGGATTTTCTCTCCGACCTTCCCATCATACTCCTGAGGCTGTGATTACCACCTTTCCTTCCTGAATTCCCAGCAAAGAGTTCCTTCCTCAAAGGGCAGGCAGTGTCTGTCTTCAGCACAGCTATTTCCCCAGGGCCAGCCTGTGCGGGGACTGAATACATGATCACTGAATGAATGCATGCCCCAAACTCATGTAAATCCAGCAGAGAGGGACTTTGCTGTCATTTTCTTTTTCTCTAGCTGTTTTCTGTTTACACGTTCTTGTCATATACTCCATTTTACAAAGGAATTTTGTTTGTTTGAAGACACCCTTTCCAGGTCTAAAGTATGTCCCATGCTTGCTTGTGATATTATTATTAGAAGAAGGTTATTATTATTTGTGCAGTCTAATTATTTTTATTTCTCCAACTTCTCATCCCAAATCAGCACCCCTTGGCCTTTTGGAAACTTCTCTGAACTGTCTCTGATTTGGGGGTGTTCAGTAGCCAAGATGTAAGCCACACTCCACTGTGGCTTATCCATCGCTGAGTGCAGAGGCAGAACAATGTTTTCTGGCAGGAGGCCAGTCAATGTCCAGGGCTTGTGTCTGATAGCTCAGTCCATCGCAATGCAGATCAGGGGGACAATGGCCCTGACCCCAAGATATGCCTTCTCCAGAGGGTGCTTTCCACGTCATCTGACTGAGAGGTGGGGTGCATGGGCTCTGGGACCAGCCACTGTGATGTGACTTTTCAACATCCAGCGTGCATTGCATGGACAGGCTGGGACAGACAAATCCATGTGTGGCCAGAAGTAATGAGGCTGTTTGGCTCATGCAGTAAGGAGGCTGATTTTCTGGTTTGGTTCCGAAAGCCAAAAGAGGTTGTCAAGGGTGTCTCCCATCAATTCTATTAGACGTGAAATCTAATCAAATAGTTTTGAGAAATTTAAATAACTTACATTTATCAGTTTGCTTGTACCCAGATACAGTTTCCACCTCCCAGAATCCTGCTGGATTCATGACAAATGGCTTCTTTCAAACATCCTGCTTACTTATGTGTTCAATGATTTTACCCTTAATATAGATCAGTGGTTCTCAAACTTGTCCATGTGGCTGAGCACCTGGAAGTTATGGGGCTTTTTTGCGGAACACCATGAAATACTGATATATTTAATCCCATCATATGTGCCAGCAACAATTTTACTAGCAGAAAATATGACTATATTAATGTGTGCAATATAACATCGCAACCACAAACACACATGTCCTCGGAGAAGAAAAAAATAGCTGCCAAGTTGAGATCGGCTGTGTGTGCCATTTCTCTTTTGTATCTGTGTGCCACTTATTCATGCTGTTACCTCTGGGGCCAACCAACAGCCAAGGAGCAGCAGGTACCAAAGCTTTAAGAAGAAAAAAACTTGAGGATCGGGGATGAGAAGACTGAGCAGCCTTGAGCAGGAATCTGGCCCAGGAGGGTCAGAAAGCCCCTTGCACTGGCCCAGACATGGGGCTCAGCTGTCAGATGTGCCTGGACCTGGAAGCCCCAGCGCGATCCTGAAGCCCCGAAGTGGCTGAGACCCTAATGGAATCACTGGGTTCCCTTGTGGGTTGTTGCTGCTGAGATGATGGCCCTGCCGCCTCATGTTCTCCTGCATCCTTGAGTCAGCTCTTCCTTGTGACCATGACAGGCCAGGTGGACATAACTGGAAGAGTGGAGACGCAGCACTCAAAGGGAAGTCACCACCTGTGACTCCATGTCATGCAGGAGAGTTTCCCACCCAGGGAATCCACCACGATTTCCCCGCCAAGATCCTAATTCAGTCACAGCTACAAAGACCTGTTTTCCAAATAAGGTCACATTCGTAGGTTCTGGGGTTTAAGATGTAGACATATCTTTGGAGGAGGGGGCACCGTTCAACCCACACTCAGCAAAACTAGATCACCCCTATGGGAAATCTCATGACCAGGCAAGGGGCTAGTTCACCCAGATATCCCTGCTCTGTGCCTCCTTTTCCCCAGTCTGCTGCTTCATCCGCGCTTGCCCGCAGCCTCGGCTCACCATTATTGAGGGTCTGGATCATGCCAGGACCCTGTGGCAGTCACCCCAAAAAGGGATAGTTCCTACCAAGGCTGCCTAATAGCGCATTCTGTTTCAGTTCCATCTCATTGAAGACCAACACACCTGACCTCCTACAAGGAAGTAGATATTCCATGTAGATTGTGGTTTATTCCAAAATTGCACGTTTTTTCTAATAATTAAATTTTTTGAAAGGTAGCTCCTGGAGATGATATTTTGGGTACAAAGTTGACAACAAATAAAAAAAAACGTAGACTTCTATGTCTCTGGATCTATTTTTTCCCCAGAAACATAGAAGCATTGAACAGACCATCAAACATCAGAGGGAAGGCCAGGGCGGGGGGTGGGAGTGGGGGGTGAGGAGGTAAGAGATCAACCAAAGGACTTATTATGCATGCATATGAGCATAACCAATGGACATAGACAGTAGTGGGGTGAGGGCCTGTGTAGGGGGTAGGAGCGGGCAGGGAGAGGTCAGTGGGGGGAAAAGAGACATATGTAATAGTTTCAACAATAAAGATATTAAATGAAATAAAAAAACTAAAAAACAAAAACATTAGACTTGTCTATTGTCCACATTTAGGATTGGAGAGTATGATGATCGCGGACCTAATTAAAGCAGAGAATTTATAGGGGAAATATTGTCCTCAAGACTGAGAATATAATAAAGCAGGAGATACTTGAAAACAGTTTCACATCTGGGTGATCTTCCAGATGCAGCAAAATGGAAAAATGAAATCTCTGCCAGCCTAGATAGCTGCCCGGACCCCACCCCTAGAGGAGCCCACTAGGCCGGGCTGTCAGGGTCCCCAGCTTCACCTCACTAATCCTTTCCTGCTTCATCGCCTCTGAATCGCTCTCCTCGCCAAATTATCATTTCATGTGCTGCTTGTCATCAGGCCGTTAGACTTGCTTTTATGTATTCATTCTGGCCATTTGAATTTTCCATCTCATTGTCTTTTGTCTGCAGGGCAAAATTGTGAAGCTGCTTTCCAATTCCTACCCAGTTTTTCTCTAATTTCAGAAACTGAACAAGGACCAAATGGCAAGGTCTCA
This sequence comes from Murina feae, assembly GCA_004026665.1. Lineage (NCBI taxonomy): Eukaryota > Metazoa > Chordata > Mammalia > Chiroptera > Vespertilionidae > Murina > Murina feae. Next base: position 95,680 of record PVJC01000949.1, on the reverse strand, counting down.
GGTCCCGAAACCCCCAACCCCCCCTTCCTTCCCCCCCCCCCCCTCCCCACACACACACCGGCTCAGTGTGGCAGGAATGTTGTAGACACCCAGCTCTGGGGCAAAGCACAGAAGATGGGCTCAGTGTGCTTCAGAGAGGACTGGAGGCAGGACATTCTGGCACCACTACTTGGTGTAATTCAGCATCTCCTCCTGGCCCAAGTCGTTAGGAAATAATCTGTTTCTTTTAATGTCTGTGTCTCAGCAGACTGTGAACTCCCAAGGACAGACATAATAATAGCACTAATAGCCACCATTTATTCAGCACTTACTCTGTGCCACGCACGTTCCAAGTATTTCACACACACAACCTCGTCCAATCCTCATTCCAGCTGGCTGAGCTGGGTGCTTTGCTGCACAGAGAGGATGAGTGACCAGCCCAGAGTTGGGGTTGGGATTTGATTTCAATCTCGCCAGTTCCAACTACAGTGCCTGTCACACAGTAGGTGTTTCATAAAATGGTGAAAGGAACCAGTGGATAAATGAATGCTTTCTCCCCGCGTCTTCTGCCTTGCCCAGGCTCATCCTGTGTGAGCATCCCCTCCATTCATCAGCTCTTCCCAGCAGAGTGGCTGCCGCCCGGCCCTCCCGCCCAGGCCTCAGATCTGTGCCCTGTTCGCTGCCGTGAGGACCTGGGCTGGTGTCTTCTGGGGGCTACGAGGTCCCAGCGAGAGCAGGTGATTCTGCAGGAGGAGAGCTGGCCATGGCTCGCATAGGGAAATGCCCAGAGGACAAGAGGAAGGAGCAACTGAAATTCTCTGCTGAGACCAGTGGGTGCAGCCATCACACACAGCAGGCAGGCAATTTAGTTCACCCCATCGATACCTCCCTCTACAGTTACCCCCTTTTTATCATCTGCCCTTGGTTCCTGGCTGCTGAGGAAAGAAGCATGAAGCAGATGTGAGAGAGGCCTGGTCCCCGGGTGCCCCACTGAGAAGGGTCTTTCCATCAACCTGAGTCTCAGAGCTCAGAAGGCCCCTCAGGTGACTGGGATGTGCAGGGAGAGGCGGGCTTTGGAGCCAGGCAGACCTGGCGCCGCCTTCCTAGCTGAGTGGCCTTGGATAGGTCCCTAAACTTGCATTTCCTCATCTGCAAGAGTAAGACCCACCTTAGTCATGAGGGCTAATAAAATGTGAACCTGTAAAGGCACACCTGGTTCTCTCTAGTCCTGGCCCAGGAGCTGGCCTAAGTCACCCCCTTCAGCCCTTCTAGCGGGTCTGAAACACCAGCGCTGGATAGAATGGGGGTTAAAGGCACAGGCCCTAGTGGCCAGTTGGGCTCTCAGCTCTAAGATTACTAGCTGAATGACTGCACACCGTTTCTCAGTGCCTCCATCTCCCCAGCTATAAAGGGAGGTGTCCAGCTGTCCCTCCATCATAGTTGTGAGCACGAAATGAGGCAAAGGCCTCCAGACATGTTCCTGTGTCCAGTAATGTCACAGCAGCAGCCACAGCAGTGCCTTTATTATGACCCCACCTCATCACCAGAAGACAGGGGTGCTGTCACCAGCAGGGGCCGGAGTGAGACGGCTTCTCCTTCTTCCCCACGCCCCCCTCTAGGAGCACCTGACATGAAAGACCCCAGGAAAGAATTTGGGACCTTAGAACCCTGTGGGCTCCCTCAGAATGCTTGAATGCCCCCGCCCCCAGGAGAGCATGCCTGCCCTCGTATACACTCAGGAACTGAGGTGCAGCTCTGCAGAGACAGACGTGGGTGGGAATCACAGGTCCCTTTCATGTAACCTCCGCCTCGTTACTTAACCTTTCTGGGTCTCAGTTCTCTCATCTGTAAAATGGGGCAAATCACAGTCTCCTATCTCATAGGGTTGTTGCGAGGCGTCGATGAAAGGAGGCATATAACTAATTTAGAACAGACCCTGACAAACAGTGAGGACTCTGTGAAATTTAGCCATACCCTTTCCATTGGTACAGTGCTTCACAGTTTATAAATCATTTTCCTATACGTTATCTCCTTTTGATAATCCAATCATAATGGCAGATGCCAGGGGGCCTTCAGATTCACCCAGCACCAGCCATCCCAGGGGAAGAATGATCCCTTTTGACAAAAGGACCCACGGCTCAGAAACACAGGCCCAGGGCCGGGCCGGGCCTTATAACACTGGAGAGCACCCCTTCAATCACAGAGCCAGGCTGTTTCCCAACCAAGGAAAAATATTTCCCAACCACACCCATGCCGGCGTTTAATTTTGTTCAGCCCTGGGGACTAAGTCACTTCTTTGCACAGGCTCTGCCAGGTAAACAGCCCTGCTCCGTGCCCCTCCCTGAAAAGGCCACTGGTATGAGGCCAAGACTTGGATGGCAACTTGCTGCTGGAGACGGCTGCCCACCCATTTTCATCCTTCAAATAAATGCCTGGAGCCTGGCCAGGGGCAGAACGACCTCACAGGGAAGAAAGCAGAGCCCTGTTGACCAAGCCCCCGTGCTGCAGGCTAAGGGCTCTTCCTCTGTTGTTCTCCAGTGCCTTCTCCCTATTAACATGCAGGCTGCGTCAGCCCCCTGTTGCAAATGGTGCTCCGGCATATGTTATGAAAGCTGTGACCTTCCTCCTGTTCCCCAAACACTTGTTTGCTGACCCAAGGGATCCCTTTAGCGAAAGGGATCAAAGGCCTGAGTAATCCCCCAATTTCAAAAGACAACCTTTTAAGAAAGCAGCCAGAGCTAAACCCAAGCATCAGCAGGCACATCTTCTACTCAAGAGAGCAAGGGGTGAGGAAGACGGGAGCCCCAGACAGAGAACCTTCTAATTGATTCTAAAGGAAAGAATGTGTTCCCTCGCCTCCCAGCCCCGCTGCGAAGCTGCCTCAGGCCACCCTGCCCCAAAATGTGCTCCGTGGAATATTCCAAAGACGTTCATAGTCCATCAGGGCCGAGAGGGCTTTGTGAGAGGGGAAAGGGCACTCGGGACTAAAGAAAGTTCCAGCAGAGACCTTCCTCCTCAAGCCCTTGGCAATGAGGATGTGATGAACCCACCACGTTAAAGACCAGGACCAGAGGGCTCTCCATTCTCCACCCCCGAGGCCTGGAGTCATCTAGCGTGGAGAGACCAGAAGTGTCCCCGTCCCCGACGGACAGCTCCGTGACGGCAGGGGGCCGCCCCCATCCTCTTTGCTTCCCCGTGCACCTGCCACACCTGGTCTGTAAGGGGCAGTAATAAAAGTTTGTTGAGTTTAATTGAATTCTAAAGCCCCTTTCATTCTGAGGCTGTTTGTCGGCAGCTTTCCAAGGTCTTTGTCCTTGGAATTCTCCAGACAGATTTTAATGCTCCCAAGTGTCCCAGTAACTGGGAACCATCTCTCCTTTTGTCCCTATTAAATGCAGCTCACGTTGCTGCCCAGGAGGCCCCTGGTTTCTGAGAACGCCCCTGGGAACCCTGACCCTCAGAGGCAGGAGAAAAACAACCAGCCACACAAATTCAAGCCTCTGCTCCTCCCTTCCCTGGCGGGTGGCCTTGGGCAAGGCACAGACTCCTTTCTCTGAAACATGAACTTAATAACCTCCTAGGTTTACACTGGAGACTTTAACGAGTGAATGGAAGTGATAGTAGGCCCTTTATCCATACTGATTCCATACTGTCACACTTCCCAAAGCCTGAGTTACAGAGACAAGTTCAGCCTAGAAGGTTGGGAAGGACCCTGTGGAGGGGAAAAGGGCAAATCTTCCAACTGACAATTATTACAAATGCCAAGGAAGAACTCTGGAATGTTGACTCCACAAACAGCGAAGTTATACATATCTCCAAACCCAGGAGTGAGTTCCCGGCCAGGGCAGCCCAGCTTCCAGAGGCTCTCTACTTGAGGCAAGGCATTTACACTTAGTCCAAACCACAGAGTGCCTGCTACTTAGCCTGAGGTTTTAACAAATAATTCCTAACCCCCACCACCAAACCCGGTTTCCTGCTCATAGCATTTAAGCTTATGCTGTACAAGCTGCTGCTCCCAGCCAGCACCTGGTCCAGGGTCCCCCCTCAGTCACTTAGTAGCTGTGTGATGTGGGCACCATAATGACTGTGAGCCTCAGTTTTCTCACCTATAAAATGGGAAGGATGATGTTAACCTCCTGCAAAGGTTACTAAATGGATGAAGTGAGCTAGAGCAAAATAAAAGGAATTTATAAACCACACAGTGTCTTCCATTCAAAGGGAAGCTGGTATTTCTTAGAAGAAGCTCAGGCATCTGTTGAGTCACATGGACTGCCCAAGGGGAAGAGTCACCTCTCTGGATCCTGGGACAAAGGCAGTGTAGGAAGTGGGAGCAGCGAGGTGCAGGCATGGCTTTGTTATTACTAACTCTGTCCCTGGACCTGGGACAACAACCTACAGGGAGCCTGGGAGGTGAGCTTTGCCATGCTTGTGACCACACCCATACCCATCTCTCTATAGGTTAACCTACAGCTTAGGGCTCAGGTGACTTTACGTACGACCCAGTTTTCCTGATTTACACCTGTTGTCCCCGTGTGTTTGTAAACAAATCTCCCTTTTACTCCCAAAAGTTCAATGACAGCTCACTTGGTCCCCTGTCTTAGGATGTTTAAGAAAATAGAACTTCCTCCCAACCTCACTCCTCATGGGAAAATGACGGAATGTTGGTAAGAGAGATACCTGTCAAACAAGCAATGACTCTAACTACTAGCATTACGATGCTGATGAAGGAGCAGGGGACCTTAAGCCCTGCCTTTCCCTAGTCTGTGTCTCTGTTAAGTCATCAATAACTGAGGGTATTGGCCAGATTGTGAAAGTCCTTGGTGTTCTGATTCACTATGTCCTTTCTGGGGGCTGGTCACTGCTCCCCTTTTGTGGGCATGACTTCAGGGCCACCACACAAGATGGGGTCATGGATTTTCCTCCCTCCTGAGCAGAGAGCTGTGCCTCTCCAGCAGGACACGCAGGTGCAGCGAGGGACACAGCCCCGATGTCCTTGGTAGACTTGGGTGGGCCTTTGCCAGGACTCGACAGATGAAAGCTGGGACCAGGCAGGCACTCCCCGGTTACTTGTATGGAATAAATGTCCTTTCTCTAGTCCCTTTACCCCCATCTGACCACCGTTCAAGGGGCAGCTCACCTGTGACCTCCTCCTTGGAGATTTTGCTGAGGTCCAGCCCAGCATCCCTACAGCCTGGATATGTTTCCTTCCTTGAATACAAGTGACCTGTATTGAGAACATGCGACACACCGAATGTAGCTACACATCATCCTGTCCTCACACAGCCCAGTGAGTTACAAAATTGTCTCTCCACTTTACAACCAGGGAGACTAGGTCTCTGAGACCACACTGGGGGAGGGAGAGGGGCAGAGGAAGAAAGGTGATCCGTTTTTCACCAGGCGTGGGGAGGGAGGTCAGTTACTGCTTGGTAAGTGCCTAGAAATGAAGGTAAGATGGGAAATGGGCATGGAAGGAAAAGAGGAAAGAAGAGGGTGGAACCATTTAAGGTTTCAAATACCTGACTGCGGTGCACTCTGACTGCGACGTCTCTGACCCTGTGAGGGAGCTGCAGTGTCTTCATTTATCTTGGAGAAAACAGCGAGCCAGGGGAGGGAGGAGATGTGCCCAGAGTCACACAGCTCAGTTGGTAAAGTTGGAATTCAAACCCGAGTCCCCTGACTCCAATCCCAGAGCCCCTTTCGTCATCATCTCTTAGAGTAGGACCTTCTCAGATGGTGGCATTGGGGGCATGGGAAAGGGTGAGGAGAAGGAAGACATCCACCTGACTCCCCCAAGGCCTAGAGGGGGTCCATGTGGCCTGCTTCACTCTGGTGCTCATTATAAAACCCCTCCTAGGACACCACTCTCTGGGACCCCCTGAGCCCAAGTGGGGGAGGTAGTCTTGGCTCTGCCCTGACAACTAAGGCTAACTTAGAGACCCTCCGTTGTTCCCTGGCATGATGAGAAATTCTGACTTCAAACTTCTCAACCAAGACACATCCCAGATCCCCCGGAGCAATCCTCCCTTTCACGTTCAAGTCCGCACGTGCTGCGTGAGCACTGACTGTGCCCAGGGCACCGGGCCAGGGTTGGGATGACCAGAATCCAGCCCCTGACTCTCAGGAGCCCATTCTAAGGGAAGGACGAGGCAATGCACTTTCTGGAGGACCACAATACCAAGCAGGGGAAGAAAAATGCTGAGGGAATCACTTTAAAAGGAGAAAAGTCTACAAGCACAAAATCGTCCTTTGAAATTACGCACTTGGCTATGCACATATTTGCTCACCCCTCTGTGATTTTTAACTGTTTCAAAGCACTAGTTTTTCTTTCCCAATAAAATCCTTCTGGAAGCCCAATGTATTACAGTGACAAAAAGAACAAAAGTGAGGCTGCAGGAAAAGATAACAGCAGATTTCCTGTGGTTGAACCAGAAGTCGGATGTCATACCCTTGGACACTCCTAAACCCAGAGTGAGAACATCCCGTCTATGTGATGGCGAATCAGGCACCATGATCACACGTTCAGGTTCATTTCAACATCAATGAACCGTGTCTCTTAAGGAGACTGGGAGGGGAGGAGAGCACATGTATACTGGCTGGGGAATACCATGAAAGCAAGATTGCCCTGGCCGGATCGGAGATGCCAGGGGCAGGAACCAGCATTTGCAAGTAAAGGGACGAACTGAGCAGAGATCCGAAAGTGTCAAGTCCAGAGGATTAAATGGAGCATGCAGGGTGAGGAGGGAGAGGACAGAGGGAACCAAAGCTTAGAAGAGCTCCCCATCATGGGGTGTTTTTCTTTGATTTCCAGGCAGCAGAGAGCTATGTTTCTGAGCAGGGGGTTGACAGGTGGAGCTGGTTCCTTGGGGAAGGTGTTCCCCTCTCTGAGGTTGTATGTGAGCCTCCAAGTCAGGGCCCTGGACATCCTTGCCAGGGTCACTCAGGGGTCCAGTACCCACAGGCGCTGGAGGCTCTGGGGATCTCTGCAGCCCAGGCTGGTTCAGGGGTGGCCATAAGAGGGCAGGAGAGGGCCGTTATGGGCTGCATAGCAGCCTCAGAGGTGTGGGGCAGGCCTGCAGCAGGAGGCACTGGGAGCCCTCCCTGGCCTGCAGTTCTGAGGGCTTGGGTGTGGAAAGGAGAGGGGGAAAGGAAGAGGAGGAAGGCTGACACTGCCCTGTAGGCAAAGGCCATGACGAGTACTGGACTCTGTCCCTCAGGCCTGAACCACCTCCTGGCTCTAAGATCAGATGACTTAACTGACCTGTCTGTGCCATGTGTCCTCCTTTGGTTCAATAGCAAAGTTTACATAAAGAAAGGCAGGGACAGTCTGTGTTAACCGTCATGCACTGGCCGATGCCTGTAGCCATATGTGCATGGACTGAAGTTGGACTGTGGTCGGGGAGGGGCTCTCTCACCTTTACTGGGACCACTTGCTAACACCTGCAGCCTCCCCAGGGCTGCTCCCTGCGGCCGGTCGACACTCCTCTTGCCCTCGTCCTCTCCCTCCACCCAGAGGCCCTACTTCAAGCTGCATCCCGTTTCCCTGTCTTTTTGTCTCCCCAGTTCCCTCTGGGACACTCACTCCCTCACGTGGGATGTCAGCAAGAGGGGTTTCAATGCCCCTGAAATACAGGTTTTCCTACGATGCTCTGGGATCCTGGGAAGGTGCCTGGGAAAGCACCTAGCACAGAGAGGGGAGTACCATCCTCCACTGCAACTAGAGAGGCTCAGCTGTGCATCTGTTTCCTGCAACAGAACCCCATGCGTTTGTTTGAACCAAGGATTCTTTCTGAGGGTCAGAAAGCCATCGAGCCTCAAAGTGAGATGACACCCTCAGCAGGTTTGGCACCACCCAAGCGTCCAGCCTTAGCTCCGTACCCAGTGAGCCGGATCCCATGCTCTCCCTGTTGTCACCTTGCTGATATTTATAGCACAACTGTGCCCACCAGCGAGCGGAACGGGATTTTTAGGCTAAACCAATTAAACGCTCCTGTGTAAGTCATGTCTCCCGGATGGCTTCTGCTGCCCTTCTCTGAACTTGTTTTATCTTCATTATCTCAGCCTTTCTCGGCAGTGGAGGGCACGGCCCGGGAGTTTGCACGTTGGTCACTGGGGATGCCTGCCTGCCTGCGTCCGGCTGCCCCAGCGCACTCCTTCCCTGGCAATGCTGTCGGCCCCTTGTAAAGTGGGGAAGTAGAATATACTCGAGGAGGGGCCGTTGGTCTTTCTCTCCTCTACTTCTTGGCTCCCTCCCACCAATACAGCTATCAAGCACCTAAGCCCATGAGAAGCACCCAGGCTGGCACCTCTGCAAAATGCAGAGGTCACTGGCTTCTAGGGTGTGCCCCCAGGCCCTACACTCTGGCAGAAGCTGGTGCGAAGCATTCCCATGGTTGGGTGTGATTCCGAGGGCGCGTGAAGGTAGTGCGGGAGTCCACAAGCTTAAAAGCAAAGATACTCTGTTCCCATTTCTTCTCTAAATCAGTGATAACGTATGTACCGTGTTAAAGGGGAAGGCGTGCCATGAGAACGCACCCGCCCCGAGTAAGCTGAGATCAGAGGAGTTTGCCCGTGACTCAGTCTCCAGCCCATTGGCTCATCACGCGGATTAAATTCCTTTTAGTTTAGTCATACTTGACTTAATGTACACCCAGTATGGACCATTGCTTTAAGACAAGAAGCATAAGGAACTCTGAGATGGAAATATAGTATCAAGTTAATGAGGGACATTAAAAAATAGCAGAATAATTATAAAAATTTTCCTAGCACTCCATAAACCAAGGCTAAAGAGGGAAAACGCATGGCGGCAGCTCCAGACAATTTGGCTTTCCTATTTGCTAAGAATAGAGATGATCCACTCCTGTAATGTATTTTTGAAAAGTGCTTGCAAATAGCAGTTTCAAACTTTCTCTTTAATCTCAATATCCAGAAAAAGAAACCCTTTTACATTAAAAAGACTAGTTGACTTTTCAAAACACAAAAATTTTAATGGCTCCAGATAAAAGGACCTGAAAACAGTTTTTACACTACAACTTATAATTACAACCTGTATTTCAAAATATATTTGGTCCCCTAATGAAACATATCAAATTAATATTTGTTGTCAAATTATCTCTTGGCATAGTTAGTTTAAAGTAAATTAAGCAGCATTTATCACTTATTCAATGGGGGGCAGGGGAGTAGAGAATGCCCAAATTTATCTTTAAACATTATGGAGATAATTATAGAGTGATTAAAATAAACTTCATAATATAATCTTTAATAGTACCCTGATCTAAAATTTCATTATTACCTTTAAAAATCACTCCCTTTCATACCACAGAAAATTACAATTTTTTTTTAATTCACTAATGCTGTTCCCTAAATTTTTTTTGGTTTTTCTCTTTCTGGGTCCATTGGATGAAGTTGTGTGCCTACTTTGGCCAATGACTTGAGAGTGGAAGGTTCTAGACTCTCCAAAATTCCTTGTCCCCTGGCACTGTGACTTGCATTTGAGATGGTAGCTGTCCCTCAGCCTGACTCCTGAGCCACTAAGGTGAGCACAGCACTTCTATTGACCCATAATGAACGTTCTGGCTGAGCAAGGAAGACAATTGTGTTAGGCCCCTGAGATTTGGGGCAGCAGGGAGGTTGTTATCATATTTTCACCAAGCCTTTCCTGACTGATGCAATTCCTAAGTGGGAATCTTTGAGATTATCTCCACTAGGACTAATAGAGCAGTACGTCAAGCTTGGGGCTTGAGGACAAACACACCTATGTCTGAATCCTGGACTAGCCACTTACTAGCTATGTGGCTTGGGAAAATTACTTACTCTCTCTGAATGTAATTTCCTAAACTTTCAAAATAGGGTGCCCACAATGCCCACCTTGATTGGCTATTAAAAAGATTACAAATAGCATACAGAAAAGAGCTTGCACCAAATCTAACATACAGACACTTTAGAAGCCATCCTAAGATATTTTAGTAAACTTCCTTCAGGCTTATCTGCCCTGCACCCCTTTTCCATGTCCCCTTTTTTTGGCAAACTACTCCACCCCCTCTCTAATCATGTGACTCTTGTGAGGCTGCCAATCATAGTGGCCTGTGCCCTGGCTGAAAAAAAATCAGCATGTAACCAAAGACTCTTCAATCTCCCTCTCCATTCACAATGATTGGTCAAAAGGCTGAGCATGTGACCCAAGCAGGACCAATCAGGGTGCTTCCATGGAATTTGATATAAGAACAATAGGAGAAAGGTTTTATCCTCCATGGATCTGACCAATGATGTGATAAGCCTGGAGCTGACAGTGGACATATTCCCTACCACATAGAAAAACTCTCCAACAAAAGACAATGAGGTCCCCATATAGAGAAAAAAGCCAAGAGATGGGAGTGATCGGGATTCAGAAAGGGGGAAACAAAAGCATTAGGAAAGGATGGAGAGAGCGCGCTTGAGTGACGAGAGAGATAAGAAGAGAAAGAGACCATCTGGTGTGCTGGTGCTCAAGCTCCAGCCTTGACCCCTTGTCCTGCAGCCCATTTTCTCTGATATTGGGGCCTGCCCTGCTCTCATCCCCTATCCTGTGTACATCCAACTCCCAAGAAAGGATGACTGGGCAGGCCTGGGGTTCTAAGTGTGTAGAAGTTTCCGAAGGCTTCAGAGGAACCTCCCCGCAACTGCCCCCCAGTGTGAGGCTGGGGCCTCCTCCTCCTGGCCTCCCTCCCCAGGGTTGACCCCTACTTTCTGATTCAGCTGCTTTGCTCTCCTGCCAAATGTCCAGACGTGGACTACCTGCCCAGGCTTCCCCAGCTCCCAGACCCCAGGTAGCTGAGGCACATCTGCCAGGTCCATACTCCCAGTTACTTCTTATAGGACATGCTCCCAGTGCTGACCATCTATCTGAGCCACCAATGCTTGTCTACCACTGTGTCCCCTTCCCCAGAGTCCTGGTTGGTCAACTTCTCATCACCACAGCTAGGGAGAGATCTACAAGCCCAGAGGCAGGTCTAGTCTCCACATGGCTGAGCACATGGGCTTTACGGTGGGACAGGCCTGCATTGTTGCAGATCAGCTGTATGACTTCAGGGACGTTTCTCACTCTTCGTGAGTGTCCACTTCTCGTCTGGGACATAGAGCTAATAATAACTGACCTACACGTTTGGTATGAGGATCAAAGGAAACGACACATTTAACAGTACCCAGTATATGGCCAACATTCAGTAAATACTAGCTACTATTGCTGTTTTTTCCATGATAATGATTATCATTCCTGGCCAGGTGTGATTTGTTTGACAACCAAGCTCCCGTTCTTTTCAATGGTGATAGGGCCTTCCTCCTGACAAGAGCTGCTTCTCCCTCACTGTCCCTCCCTGAGTGAGAACACTGGTGCAGAGGGAGATGCCAGGAAGCAATTGTCCCAAGAGTCATTGTCCCCTCCCCGAGGTGGAACACGTGGCCTGTGTTGGATTCTCGGGAAGGAAAAGGTCTGAACCCCCATCCCCTGCTCCCATATCTGCTGCTCTGGCTAAAAGCTATTTTTATCAGCTTTGTACTCCCTTGAGCTGAGCTGTTTGGCTGCAGGGAATAGCTCCTCCAGTGGGAAAAAATAAAATAAAAAAACTTAACCTCCATGGCTCTCTCAGAAATCAGCTGCATGAGTGGTTTCGCTTCTCCGGCACTTCTGTCTGCTCAGCTGGGGGACCAGCTGTCTGGGAGCTGGGGCCACAGAGCTGGGCCAAGGCCTGCCAGGTCCCAAGATTAGAGAGGAATGCATTTTTTTCCAAACCAACTGCTTGGGGGTGGCCTGAGAGCTCCGGGGATGGGGCCAAGATGGACACAAACCCACATGTGAGCCCTTACCTGGCACCTAGGAGATGTGTCAGAAAGTAAGCTGCCCAGAACCACACCTGTTGGAGTTGGCAAGGACCTCAGAGATCCTCTCTTCCAACCTCTGCATTGAATAGCTGGGAGCTAAGGCTCGGAAGGGTGAGGCACTCGGAGTACGAAGCAGGCAAAGCCACAGCCTGGCCTCACAGTGCCCTCCCTGGGGGACTTGCTGGTTGAGCTGCTCAGCTGGGTCATTTGTTGCCCAGAGTGACAATTCCACACCTGGCTGGACCAGGGCCTCCCTCCAGCCAGCTGGTTGACCCCTGGTCCCACTCTGTTTACTGCCAGCATCACCTTCCCATTTGTTTTCCTATGGGAAGAGCCGGAGGGGCCAGGCAGGGCCGCCGCCATTGAATGGCCCTTCTGAAGAGCAGACTGTTATTCCAGCAGCTCTGGAATGTCTGGAGGGATGAAATGAAACTGTTGTTTGCAAGGTGGGGAGTGATCTGGCCCTGGCTTCAGTTCTGTGTATATTATGGAGTCAGAGTTTTTAAACTACAACAGTCTAGGGCTCCCACTCTGCCTCCAATAAAGGTTCTCCTTCCACAACCCATATTACTCCCATTTGTTGAAAAATGTTGTAATATGTTGATTTTGTTAATGAAAGATACCGAATAACTCATTTACAGATCTGCAAGGTATGTGATATGAACAAGGCTACACAGTTGTGTGATGCATCACCTGAGCAACAGTGTTTAATTGCTTGAGCTGACGGCGCTGTTCTGCCCCTTATCTCAGAAGCTTCCAAAATGGGTCCATTGAGATCTTTGATTCTTCCCTTCCATTCTCTGAACAGTTGGCTCAGCCTGGGATGGACAGCCCATGGTGACCCATAAACTTGGAGATCAGATTGATGGGACCCTATGCTAGGATTTAAGTGCATCCTCCACCCTCTTCAGCACAAGAAATGGCTTAGAGACCCCAAGGCAGAGATGGAGCCCACATCTGCCCAGAAGGGAAAGGGGGGCAGGAGGCTGGGAACTGGTGACGGAGGGGTACAGGATGCAAGCCAGCATGGGAGTCTATAGAGAGAGCAAGAGATAGGAGCACAGGGCCAAATGCATCCAATAAGCATTGAGACCCTCCCCCCAGGGACTCCCTCTAAGCTGGGAAAAGAAATCCCCTGCTGACTTCTCCTAGGGAGAGCAGGAGAGGGGAGGGCTGGGTGCGAAGACTCCTGGGTCTCCTCCTACACAGGCTGGGGACAGAACTATTAAGTTCCCAGATAGTTCCCGACAAAATCTCTCAAACTGGGAGAAGTCAGACCCTGAGGGTTTTGAATTCATTTTCACTTTCCTTTAGGAGCCAGAACGACAGCTTAGCTCCCACTCCCACCCTCTCCCCACACATCCCTCCATCTGGGCCCTCCCCTAGTCACTGCCCCTGGGCTCATTATCTGCCCACTGATATTCAGGACGCTTTCATTAACATCATCGCAAATGCAGTCATGAAGAACTTATTAAGGAAGTTTGCACTGGCCAATGCTTCCCGCAAAGAGCCAACTTAAATACCAAACAAAAGATCCATTTACAGTGTCAAAGAAAACCCCAAATGCATATGGGCAAAGAAATATTGTTGCTCTGGCACTTCCAGAGAAGCGGCAGGAAAATTATTAATATCTATTTTGGGGAAATGTGGATTAAAAATAAACAGCCACAATGGAGGGTAGACACATGCTGATGGGGCAAATGTGAAAGGCAAGTGCAAAGATGTTGAGTCACAAATTTCGAGCCTGAATGATCAAGCTTTATTTGTTCCCTGTACGGTTCATAATTCCAACCTTTTATTATGCAAAGCTGCCAGTCTGGTTTTACATGGACGAAGGATGCTCGGCATGATTAACATCATATTTGCCAGTTGTTTCATCCAGGGAAAGGTAGACTGGCTTAAAGAGATTGTTTATGTTATTCTTAACTCTTGGGGCATGGAGACAAGCGCACCCTAAGTTAGCATTTGTTCCCAAAAGCCAATGCAGAGAAAAGCTGACGGTGGCTAGGTGAGTGCAGGGGATCACCCAGGATGCTCCCTGGGGTCCCAGGGAAGAAACCTTCCCTGCCTGTGCCAGTGAAAGCTTTCAGCATCCAGAGGTTCAAGATAGGGGCTGAGCTACCACAGGAGGAGGGTTTAGTCTTTGTGGCTCCTTGGGAGCTCTCCAGGGTCCTGACAGCTCTACTTGAAATGCTTTGCACCGAGTGGACCCTCAAGCCTTGAGCTGGGTCTGCCACTTCCCCCTTCCTGAATTTTGCCCTCCAGATACAACTACACCTAATATGAACAGCCTGCCAGTATCTGCATCCTCCTCGGTCTTACACTACATGAAAAGGCAGCATGATGTAGTTTCAAAAGGCTAAAGTTTTAGGGAACACAGATTGGGTTCAAATGTTAGCTCTACCACTCATGGTGTGAGTTAGGAAAGTTGTCTCTTCTCCTGACCCTCGCTCCCTTTTCTGTAAGATGAGAAAATAACATTTGCCTTGTAGAGTTGAAAAGATTGTTAAAGTTGGAGAATATAAAACCCTTACTTTGTGTCTGGCATATAGTAGGTGCTCAATAACAAATGCCTACTTATCATCCCTGTTAGCCTCAGCTGGGCTTGGGCTGCTCTATCAACCTGTCAATCCCTGGACTGGTGACCCCTTTCTCTTTCATAAGTTAGAACTCAGTGGTGGCAAGTAACAGAAAGGGGCATGAGCTTATGTAAAAGGAGTTGCATTGCAAGGGCATGTTGGTGTCTAATGGAAGCCAAAAGCCTGAGTACACTGCACCTTAGTGGGGCTGTAAACGGAGCAGTGAGCTCACCAGCATCCTTCACAATCTCCCACCCCTCTCCTGTCTGGTGTCTCTTTATTCCAACTGGAAACAGTTGTCTCTGTCCTTCCATCTACATGGCAGAATATGGCCTCTGTAGTTCATGAGTGTTCACATTGCAGGTCTAAGATAGACACTGGGCCAGACTGGTCCCAGTTTCTCAGCCACAATTCTAATTTATTGGAGACAAAATATGGTGGACACTCTTTGGAATGGCCCCTGATACAAACAAGCCAGACCAGGCAGGTCTGGAAGAGCCATCCTCAGGGCAGACAAGGTGAACACACATCCTCTGTGTTTCCAGGACAAACCACTTTCAGATGCCAGTTGATGCATAAAGCTTAAATTATTGTGCCATAGATGAATGATTGATTGATAGATTTATAGATAGATAGATGTGAGAGAGACAATGATACTTGAGTACAGAGTCTTAAAATGTGTTTTTTCATCATCAGACTCATGCAAACTAAAAAGCTAATGATCATTGTCAACATGGGACCTACCAATGCCATTTGACAACATCCACTGTGGGGACCACAATGGGAAACACTGCAGACACCCTATCTTCACGGAAGCCCTCAGAGGCCTGCAGGTCCCAGAGTCATCCTGTGTCCCTGGCTAGGAGGATGTCAGAGAGACTGGGCCAGGTGGTTCCCAAGTCTGTGGAGCAGAGTTGGTGTGACCCTGAAGGAGATACTCCTTGCCAAGGACACAGAGATGAGCCCAGAATCCATCCCCACATAGACTGTTCCAGGGTTCAGCCACAAAGGGCTTAACTGCATAACCTCATTTACCACACTCTTTAGAGCCTTCTCTGTATCCTTTTCCCCACCAATTTGTCCTAGCAGCCTTACAGCAGCCTCTGCTACCTGTCTAGATGATGCTTCTCAATGTGGCTGAACATTAGAGTCATTTAGAGAGTGTTTAAAATATCAAAAATCCTTAGACCACCAGTCCCCTTTTTAGGGACTATTTTGAAAGCTCAGGGGTAGGGGCAGAGACTTATTTTTTAATAGCTTCTTCTGTGATTTGAATTTACATAAAACTGGAACGCCTGGAACTAGGGTAAAGAGCCTCAGAGCACAAATGTAAGTTGAGGTTATTATGCTGTGCCTGGGAGCACAGACTCCAGATGTGATTCCTAAGAACTACCTCTGCTTCACTTCTCAAAGGGAAATGATGGCTTTCCCTTCCTCTGCACTGGAAAGCTTACCAGAACACAATGCCCCAGGGAGCACTCCAGGCTGATCAACAGAAGGATTGTGTCTGGAACTCTTAAGGGTGTTTCCACATCTTCCTAAGAACCCTCAGAAGAATGGTAGTCCCAAGCTGCAATTTGAGGATAACAGTATTTTAGGGAAAGAGCTAAATCAATAGCTATGGGGCAATGGGGCAGGGACATGCCTATGATTATAGGGTTATACTCTGCATAAGCCACTGTTTATATAAACCATCAGCCAGGACTAATTGCTAAGGGTTAATTGGTAATGAGAAAGTGAGAGCCCTAAGCCCCCCATATAGGGGGCAGAGAGGCTTTGGGGCTTGGAGGCAGAGGGCAAGTTGGATGAGCAGAGAATTAGGGGAGCTAGACCAAAAATAGGGAATAATAAAGAACTTGGGGGGCAGAGAAGCTCAGAGAAAACTCAGGGTTAAGTCACAGAAGCAGAGAATTAGGTATAAAATGCAGAGGGACCTGTAGAGACTTGTAGGCTGAGTAATCTCAGTGTGGCTCATGGGAAGAGCTCAGAGTTCTCAAGACAGAAAAATTCAGCCTTAGCCAAGGACTTGCCTCTACAAGCTGTATGACCTTGGACAAGTTGCCTAACCTCTCTGGGTCTTGGGTTTTCATCAGTAAAATGGTATATTGGAGCAGTTGATCTCCGGGTTCTCTTCCATCTCTAAGACTGTGGACAATGTTGCCACAGTCTGCGGAAAGCTGCACCCTAGCTGCCATGAGTGCTGGAATGTCCTCCTTGTTTCCTGTCTGCACGTCATGCTCAGATCCCCCTAGAGAAGAGAGTTGGACACCAAGGGAGAGTGGCAACCTGGAATGATGCCATGGAAGGTGGGAGTCTTCAGGGTTGTCAAAACCATCTGGCAGCAGAGGGGTCTGCAGGTCTAAGGAACCCCAAGGCCAGCCCCAGGCTCCCATGCTGTCTTCTCCCCCAGGGATCTCACAGAATCCTGCAAAGAAGTCCCACTGCTTCTAAAGACAGGAAACCATGATTCTGGTCATGACCAGGTCACTCAGGCTAATCAAGGTATCGGGTTTGTTTTGTTTTTGTTTTGTTTTGTTTTGTTTTGTTTTGTTTTTTTGCTTGGGGCTGGAATGGCCTTGCTACAGTGTGGTAACTGGGTAATCTGGCAGCCATCCTTGCCTTTGATGGATGAAAACCAGATGGTGAATTACAGCTTCCTCGTGCAGTCTGTTTGGCAGCCATGGGGTCTGTATCTGTCAGTGTCTGGTCGGGAAAACAACCCACAGCAGTTATTTTAACAGAGAGAATTTAATCTAGAGAATTGGTTAAATGGACATTGGATGACTGAAAGAGTAAAAAAAAAAAAAATGGAGGAGGGGTTGGGGAACACATTGACAAATGAGAGTGAATAATGCCAAAGCAGCTGGCACTCTGAGGGCAGTAATAAGGGAGGTTGGGGTTGTTAGAATCCAGGAGCGGGAGGATGGGCTACAGGTAGAGACCTGGAACTGGGCCTTCTGAGGAGGGGTGCGGTGTCTGAGTGGGCCCGGTGCACAATGAAGCTGCTTCTAGAAGTGTTCAGGAAAAGCTAGAAACTGGAACTGACTTCTGCTGCCACGATGAAGAACCATCCTTGGAGTGAGCTTGACAGAACAAGGAGCAAACCTGGGAGGAGCAAGTCCCAGCTCCTGCCGCCTCCTCTGTCCTTGCCTCCTTCCAGCTTCCCCAAGGCAGAACCTACGAGGGACCAGCTGGCAAAGGAAGCGTATGCTTTGCAGACTCCCAGCCGGTACCACAAAGCTTTACAGAAGAATGGGGTCAGACAGACCGTACCTGGCAGTCTTTTCAGCAGCCATGAGGTCCCTGGCAGGAGGGGGGAGAATTAAGCAGGCCCAGGGGTGCAGTGTAAAATCTAAGCTAAAGTTTGCTTCGAGGTGATGAGTTGAGACTCATGAAAATGCAAGGGCTCCAGAGCGGGGTTTGGTGCCCAGTAATTCAGGGCTGAATAGCCTCACTCTGGTAACAGGAAACCAAGGGAAGGTTGACTTGCAGGCTCATCACTTTCAGTCTCAGCATTTTCTCTCCTTTCCTTTCCCGGGACAAGGGGGACAAACTGTGAAGAACTAATTCCTCCATGCAGATGTGGAGGGAGAAGACCAACAGGAAAATTCTCCCAGAAGCCACCCCCAGGAGGCACTGCCTCCTTTGCCAGACATTGTCCCCGCTGGCTCGGACCCACTCACTGGGTGGAAGGAGGAAGGGTAGGGGCTCTTTCCTCACCCTAGAGATATCTGGCATGTGTGGGGATTACAGGATGGAGGTGGGGAGTAAAACTTCGTTGGCCTGTTTCACTAGCTCCATCCTTGCAAGAGTGTTAATGCTGGTGAGCACCTACCTGCATAGACCAGGGGCTGAAATGGAGCCCAGTGGAGCAACCACACTGTGCCAGGCCACTGTCCTTCAGCCTTCACCACCTCAGAGCTGGTGGCCCAACTTCTCATGGCCAGCCCCACAGCCTGACCCACCTGAGCACAGGGATGATGGACTCAGCAGCCCTCACCAGTGCCTGATGGGATGTAAGTACCCCAATTCCCTTGCTCCCAGGTGGGCTAAGTCTGAGTTGCCCATTTAATTTACGCTATTTCCCAGGAGAATTAAACTCCAGGTGTCCACAGTAGTAGCTCATGTGGTAACCCTCTCACCCACTCCCACAGCAGCGCTTCAGGGTCATCCCCGGGTCTCAGTGTCCATGCCTGGGAAACTAAGACACCCAGGGGAAAAGGGAGAAGGACCTCATGTCCAGGCAGAAGCTGGCCTGAGAAGAGGACCTAGCCAGGGATAAAGTGGTGGGCTCAACCCTCACCCTCTGCAAGCCTCTCTGGAGGCCTCACAGGAGGTGCCCACAGCCAGGCCGCCCCTGGAGTCTGGCCTGACGCTCAGGCGGAGGTTTCTCGGCGCGAGGCTGCAGCTGGGCTTTGGCTGTATTTTCCCTGCCTCTGTCACGCCCCTATCTACATGACACCTGGGCCTTTGAGCTCTGAGCACACTTCTGAAAAGGGAAAATCTGGGTCAGGCAGTCACCATCCAAGTGAGGTTTCAAAGGACTTTCCATTCCCCAAGCCCTCCGCTTTGAACTTGGCCAAAACTTTCCTCCCAGGCTGATATTTCTTCCTTGGAATGATAGCCCAAAGGTGAAAAATGCAGGGCAGCTTCACCACAAGTGGGTGGGGTTGTTTTTGAGTCTGATGAGTAAGCGAGGAAAAGTACTGGCAGCTGAGGCCAGCAGCCCCAGTCCTGTCTGGAATCACCAGGCTCAGTGCCCAGGCCCGGCCAGTCACTTATGCCACAAGCTGACACTCAAGAGAGTCCCCTCTTGGAACCACAACTGGTTAAGGCCAACAACCTTTTCCTCCTCGTGCCTCCTGATATGGCCTGTGGCCCAGAGGTCCCCCACAGAGCTCCAGCCTCAAAATGTGTCCCGGCCCAGACAGGGCTTCAGGGCACTATCCACCTCAGTGTCACTTTCCTGGAGCTCTTCCCTGTGCCCTTGGGTCACCCAGGTCTGCATGCCCAGGCTCCTGGCTCGGCTGGCCAATCGGGTTAACTCTATTCCATGGGACTTTTCCAGGAGCAGGTGGAACGGCTGGGAGTTGGTTTCTCTGACCTCCCTGGTCGGTCAATGTGGAAGAAGGAAGAGGGGAACTCAATGACCTGAAATAAAAATGGAAGCCTAAGAATGAATCACAGGGTGGGCCAGAGTGATGGAGAGCATCTGGGGCTTTCCCCAAAACTTGAGATGAAAACACCTCCAGTTGAGGCTTCAACTGGACGCAGCAGGACATGAACATCAGGGGAAGAGACTGGGCTGGGCCTCAACAGAACTGGGCCTCAGCCTGGACTTGACTATGGGCCTCTGGGAAGGCTTCTTGGCTTCCCTGAACCTCGGTTTATTGGGCTTGGTTCTTGCAGGTTTGATAAGGGTGTTTTGACTGCCATGGGGTCAGGCTCTGTGATCAGGCTCTGTGATGAGCATCGGGACAACATAAAGGCTCAGGTTCCACGTGTGGCCAACATCCAGGCCATGCTGGGGAAAGAATCCTCCTGAAATGCTGAAGAAAAGCTGCTTTGTAGCCATGCAAGACCTGTGCTTCCCCATGGAGAAGTCTCTGGTGGTTTGGGAACTGTTCTCAGACTTAGGGGCCAGGGAACAGATCTGGTCCAGAGGACAGAAACCCATTCTGGCAAGAGCGGTGAATAAATTTGTGGTGCGTCTCTCTCTCTCTCTCTCTGGACTGCCCCTAGCCCTGCCCTGCCTCACTTCCCTAGGTTTGGATTTCTAGAATCAAAGCCTCCACCACCCACCCCTTTCAACAACCATGAGTTCCCAAAGCAAAAAGTTGAGAGCTTGAACTTGAACCAGGGAGACTTCATGCAAAGCTGAGCCACTTTCCGGCTGGGTCATCAACCTGGCTGGCCTCCCTTTCCTTGTCTGTAAATGGGGTCATAAGAGTGTCCTCCTCCTGAGGCTGTTCTGAGGGTCAAATGAGGCAACACTTTTCAACCCTTCGTGTGGGCCTGGAACACAGCGAACTATCGGGAATGATTAGTTTTGTTTGTTTCTTGGTTGTTATTGTTGCTCTTTAAACTTCAGAGGAGGATGTTGGACTTCAGATCTCTAAACTCTCAGCTCTTGTGTTCAGTAAAACAGAGTGGGGCCTACGCAATCCATTGTAGAAAGTAAAAGTTGTGCAAAACAATTTCCTGGAACCAAGGGCTATTCCGGAAGATGGGCCAGTGTGGCTCAGTTTTCACCACCGAACCCCAGCTGACTCAGCATCCCTTTTGTTGACTGTAGACAACCAGAAACTCTGGAGCTCTTTATCACTGGGGGACAAAGTCATCCCTGAGAAGCAGAGGCCCAGGTCAAGGGCTTCTGGAGGCTGAATAAAAGGGCAAGAGGAAACCTGTGTGTTTCTCCCTGATCTGTGCACATCTATTACCCACAACCCCCTGGGTTCACATTTGGGTCACAGGAGTTTGCTTCTGGACTTGGCCTTGGCCCCATAAGGAGAGGGGCCATTCTAACCCTCACCCCTACCCCCCACATCATAAATACACAGACTTCATTTTGCCTCAACAGGCACCTAAAAACTGCATAATGAAATGGATCGTTGTAAAGCAGCCCACATTTTCCCCAGAGGCCCAAGATTGCACTTAATGGTTACTGCTCTGATCATCTGATCAGTGGTGACTCAACAGCAAATTTCTCCCTGATCCCACCAATGGCGTCATAAATGCAGTACTGTGCCTCCACGACGACACCCCGGTTACATCCGTCCTATAAAGTGAGCATGGATTCACTGACCTCTGTTGCACAAAGCGAACCAAAGGCCTAGATGCAATATATGTGCAGCTATAAAAAAATACAACTATGTCAAATATTTGAGCTCAAACCAATATTCCAACCATAATGGACACCAATTAAATATTAATTATGGCCAGTTTTCTCTACTTGCTTTGAATTCAACATTAATTTAGAAGGAATCCTTGGCTCCTCAATAGTGAAGGCCCCGGGGGAGACAGCAACATCAGGTTCAAGCATGAGTCTGAGCTGAGTGACAAGTGGTGGTGGTTATGGATGGTGTGTCTCCCACTGAAAGCTGCTCTCTGAAGGGAGGGCTACCCCACATGGCACTCCCCTCCCCTCCCCCCACATCGTCCCCCCTCTGAGGGGGGAGTCGCCCTGCCCTACTATCCTCCAAGGCTGGTGCTGAGCACCTGTCTGCTGGGCTAAGGGAGGGAAGGCAGGTTTTTGGATCTGCCACAGAAGTGCTTCAAGGGACCACTGGTGTCATAATCATGGGAAGCTGGTTAGCATGCAGAAGTCTGGGCCTCGTCCTGACATCCTACTTCAGTATGGCAGGATGGGCCTAGGAACCTGCCTTTTAACCAGCTTCTTGCCCATTCTGTGGCACACACGGTTGGAGAATCCATGCAATGGGGGTTATTCTCATCTCACACACATACCCACCCATCCTGGCCATGCAGTACAGGCCACCACTGTCCCCCAACTCTACAACAAAACCGAGTGTAGGCGCCCCTCACACCCATTCTGTAACTACCCTTCCCTCCCTGCAGGTAGTCCCCGTCAATCATTAGCTGTGCCTCTTTCTAAACCTTTTAAAGAATGTACTTGCACACTCATATATAATTTGAGGTTCTTATTGTTTATATAAATGACATCGTTTTAATACATTGGGATGGAACTTGCTTTTTTCATTTCACAAAATGCCAGGCAACCACACCACGTTAGTGTGGATAGATCTTATTCTTTTTTTCTCCCACATCCTGCTTCAGAACAGCATTCCACCACAGATTCTCAGTCACTCCCCGCTGAGGAAGGTTAAATCCACCACCACCACCCTCATTTATTCCCTCTTGGGTTCATTCACAGTTTCCCTATGGACACTTCCCAGGCCTCGGCAAGGAAGGTCGCTCCTGGCAGGCAGGCTGCGCTGTGCTGACCCTCCACACTTCAACCAAAAGCCTTTAAACTATGACCTGGCCATTTGCCGGAACATTAGCTCCTCTCGCTAACTTGCCTCCACCTGGACTGAGGGTGTGTATCACTTCATCCCTGAAATAACCTCCCAACTCCCCAGACCCGTGTCTCCTGTTTGTGCTACCAGGCTGCTCTTCCTCAGCCACCAAGTGAGGTATCATCCCCTCCTGAACCAGAAACTCTCAGCGGGGCTGCTGGTGCCCCTCCCATCCAACACTGGGCCTGCCTCTCCAGAGTGACCCCTCCCCCCCCACTTTGGGCCCATGCTCTGACCTTATGCTTCAATGGGCTACAGTCTCCATTCGCTGACTCAGTCCCATGCCGAAGGCTGTTGGGGATACCTACCCACCTAGTTTGTATCCCTGTGAATAACTACCTGCTCCTCCAACCCCATACAAGGCTCACACCCTGTGAGAACCCCTCTGGGGTCACCCTGGTACAAGCCTTCTCTCCATCCTTTTGCTTCCCTCAGCTGCCCTCTGTTGAAACTCTTCACTCCAAGTAGTGTTACAATCCCTCCCGTGTGCAGGTCTTCTCCAGGGCAGGAATTGCCCTGTGCCGTGGGCATCAGAGGCCCTGATTCCTGGCTGCCTCAGTGCAGACACACTGTGACCAGTGAGAGGTTTGGAAAGACCCAGATCTGTAAAGCAGCTCCCTTCATCCCTTTCGCTTTCCCGGCATATTAAACCACTTGCTGATGATTGCACCTCCAGCCCTGTATCTTCTCCCCAAGTCAAGACCACACCTCCTAGCTGACTGCTAGGAGATCTACACAGAGGTCTCAGCATGACTGAAGCAGGACAGAACACCTGCTCTCCACCCCAGAGTCTGTCTTCAAATGACTCTGGCAGCCTTGTCCTTCCTCCCACCCAGCTGCAAGCATCTGGAGCATTGCAGCTCTGAGCTTTTGCTGAGCTTTCTCAGCTGCAGGACTGCGGGCCCTCAACCCCTTCAACTGGCTGGATCGGCCTCACCCAGGTGCTCTGCTACCCAGAACAATCCATCAGCAAATGGGGGTGCTCACTTCCCACAGAAGCAGAGCTCGGCTTCATGGGGCAGGAGAGTCATTGGTGGGGCTGTTCGGACACAAAGGCTGAGCCCCACCAGAGTTTCCGATTCAGAAGGTCTGGGTGGGCCTGACAGCTGGGAATTCTAGTAAATTCCCAGTGGCCTGGCATTGAGGCTGCTGCCGGGACCACCCTTGGAGAGTCACTGCCCTATGGGGTTTGGAATTTGCTCCCGCTCCCTAATTTTAGGCTAATCTTCTGTGACTTCACATCCACCTGCAAATCTTGTCCTCTTTTTGCAGCTGGTTTCAGGAAGCCAAAGGGGAAGTTACCCAGCAGGGCTGGCAGCCAGGCCCCTGACTGCTAAGTAAGCTCAGGAGGGCAGTTTTGCGGGGCTGTGACAGGAGTGCCCCAAGAATCCCTCCTCCTCTGCCCTGGCTCAGGCCCCCTTATGACATATCTCAATGGTTCATGTCCTTTGGAGGGTCACAGGCCCACACTGAGAGCCTGTGAAAACAATGGGTTTGTGTCCCTAGAAAAGCAGGGATAAGTTTGTGTACACTTTCAGGGGACATCACAGATCCCTGTGAATTCCACCATGGAACACAGGCTGAGGATCCTGCTCTAACTCAGTGGTTCTCAGCGCTCACTGTGCAATAAGATGTCACCGAAAGACAAAAAATACAGATGTCCAGAACCATCCCACTACGACCACTACCGCCTGGGGTAGGTCTGAGACCTGCGTCGTTTTTTAATGTGCTGTCAGGTTGAAAACCACTGCAACCTGCCTCCTTGCCTTGACCCGCTCCTGCTCCCTTTCCACACTGCCGAGACCCTCCATGCCTCAAGGCCCTTCTGCTCACTGGGGTCCCTGGCCAGTCCTGAGGCCCTGTTATCTGCCTGCCAAGATGATTATGGGAGGAGGGGGTAGTCACTCTCCTCAAATGTCATCCTCATAAGTTCACAGCCAATCTCTAGGCTGTACCCCTGTCTTCTCTAAGAGGGCACCTGGAGTGACCACCCTATCCTTCCCACCTGGGAACCGCCGTACGCCCCATTAACTAGGCCGCTCCTTCCCACTTAGATTCAGATTAGCAATGGAAGGAGCTGCTGTTCTGTCCTGTCTCCAGAAACAATTAAGATGAAAAAGTGTCTCAAGCAACCACATGGAAAGATCAGCTTCAGCACAGGGTGTCCACATGCCCAGGAAAATCAGAGTCGGTGGTAGCATCCCCGGAGAGGGCTTTAAGATTTCCAGAACTCGGAACTCTGCAGTCAATACCTGGAGACAGCACAGGCCATTGTAATTGATGAAGTGAAGCGCTTAAACAGACCCATCACAGTCTAATTACTACTCACCACTGGCTCGAGGTATCCTCTAGAGTCATAAAGCCAACTGTGGCTTCTCCTTCTAAGGAACTGGGCAGGAGGAAGTGGAGGCCGGGGGTTGGGGGGAGGAAGTGAGGGCATGAAGAGTGACAGGTAAGGCTCTTGTCTTGTCCCTTCTGGGCACCTGGGGTTCCTGTCTGCTGTAGTCCTTCCACTTCCCCTCTGAGGAACTAACCCCCCTTATTCTGTGATGTCTCAATAGGGCTGTCAAAGTGCACTGCCCCCCCCCCCCCCGCACCATGTACTGTAGGGCACAGAACATCATCTGCCCCAAGCGGACCTTCTCTGGTGGAATTTAAACTTGAGCGAGATGACTTGTGGCCATTCCCCTGGCAGCAACCTGGACCAACGCCCGCTAGTCCCTGCTAATCACCAGGTCCCCGGAGTGGTTAGGCGCCTTTTATTGGCCCAGATTTTTCAGCTTTTCCTGTTTCCCTCCAATAAATTCCGTGTTTGCTTACAGTAGCCAAAGTTGGTGTCAATTTTTTCCCCCAGCAACACAAACTAACTCACCCACGTTACTCAAATTCCCTGCTAAGAAAGCTCCGAGGAATGGCAGAAGAGAGGCGGTATCCCATGTTTCCTGTTAGCACAGGGCCCGGGCGACCAAGTCGCTTCAGGGCCAGCCTGAGCAGACACCTGCAGGTCAAGAGCAGGTTGTGTGGGTGCCAAGACCTCAGATATGGCCAAGTTCAGCTGCAGAGGGATGAGGTCTATGAAGCCAGCAGACTGCGGAGGGGTCACTTCCCAGCAACCTGAGGTGACACAGAATGGGGCAGCTGCTCCATCTCTCAGTCCTTGGCTGATGTGCTGGCTCCCTGCAGCTGCCGTACCAATTACTACAAACGAGGTAGCTTAACACAACCAAAATTTACTCTCTTACTGTCTAGAGGCCAGAGGTCCGAAGTCAAAGGGTCAGCAGGCCCAGGCTCCCTCTGCACGCTCCAGGGAGAATCCTTCCATGCCTCTCCAGTTCCTGGTGGCCCCAGGAGTTCTTTGACTTGTGGCAGCACAGCTCCAATCCCCTATTTCATTTTCACCTGGCCTTCTCCCATGTGCATGCAGGTCTCAAATCTCCCTGTCTTTTTTTGTATAGAGGTACCAACTATCGCATCTAGGGACTATCTACACCCAGGATGATTTCATCTCTAGATTTTTAACTTAACTGCATTTGCAAAGATCCTTTTAATAAGGTCACTTCAATAAATTCTGGGAGCTCATTACAGCTGGTATCTGGGACTGGAATCCGGCCTCTGCCTATCCCTGCTCACCTGCACCCTCCATCAGAGCAAGGCAAGACATCAGCACCCCAAAAAGCAGGCTGTATTGCATGAAGAAGAGCCAGCACTGGAGGAAGGCTGTTTGATGAGGAGGCCAGCAGAGTTAGGGGAAACCATGGCGCAGTGATCCGGGGCATGCCACAAGATCAAAATATACCCTGGACCAAAGACTACGGGTCTGCTAGTTCCCACAGTCACTGCAAGGCAGTAAAGCAGATGTTTCTCCTGCATCATTTCATACTCTTCTGGGTGGTTAATGCCCCCAAGGCAACCTCCACAATAGAGGACACAACTGGAGAAAGAGCTGGTAAATAAAAGCCTCAGCCTCTGATCCCATGAATCCAATTCTGAGGTACATCCCCCAAGGAGGGTCCCAATAGGCAGAACCCCGATTTTTGGCTGTGGTAACCAGCTTATAACCCATTTCCACTTGACTCCTTTCCCTTGCCTGGATCATTCTTCTTGGTCCTTTACTTCTGTTCTCTAGGATTACCCCCCATGTAAACATGTGCATCCTGGTCCCTGTCCCAGGGAACTGCTTTCAGGAGCACCCATGCAAATTCCACTGATCCTGAGAGTGGTCCTAGAAAGCACACCCTTACAATGGTTTTCCGAACTAGACCACTTCTCAGTTCACACACAACAGAGCAGCATTGGCAGAGGTGAGCGGGGCAGTGAAAACTTTCGGCTGTGGCTCACCGATTGGGAGATTCTTGCTGGTGGTGTACTGGGATAGCACACAGACGGAAAGGAAAACATTGGCCTGCGCAGTAACTCCAGCACTTGAACGTGCAGGGGCAGTGATAATAATAAAGATTATGGAATTGGATGACTTTTTAAATATTGACCTAGAAATCTCCAAGAAAGAGAACAATAGGCTCAGTCAACTAAGTCAACAACAGCAACTCAGAGCTGCTGTGGAAGCCAGAGGCCTCCCTGGCAGCATTTAAAGAGGCCTTCTAGCCTGTGGGCACATGGCAGACTGCAGAAGGTAGGGCACAGGAGTTCATCAGAAGGGTGGCCAAACTGCAAAGGCTATGGATGCACAGTTTCAACAGGTTTCTTATGCTAAAGGGAGGACCCTGATGAGGAAGGGGCGGACCCTGAGATGTAGGATGGGACGTACTGGGGGAAGTGTATTAGAACCATGAACCCTCAGATTCACCCGAATCCTCTGGGCTGGCAGAAGTACCCCATACCCCTTACTAGAGAAGAGAGCCCCCACCCCATTGAGAAATCCAGGCTAATGAATGGGTAACACTCAGAGTCCGCAGTTGAGGGAGATGCCTCATGGGTAATGCTTGTCCTCCTCAGGGTCTGACTGACTGAGAGAAAAAGAGAGAGGACACAAACTACCAATATCAGAAATGAAAAAAGGATATCACTACAGATCATAAGATGTTAAAAATAAAACATCTTAGGGAATATTTAAAAAATGATGCCTATAAATTTGACAACAAAGATTAAATAGACTAAATTTCTCAAAAATCACAACTGCCAAACACATTCAGTGAGAAGTAGGTAACCCAAATAATCCTCGATATCTTAGAGACATTCACAGTCAAAAATCTTCCAATAAAGAAAACCTGAGGCTCCAATGTTACCAAACATTTAAAGAAGATATAACACCAATTCTACACAAATTCTTCAGAAACTAAGAGAGGAAGGGAGAGAGACCACTGCTTCTGGGAAGATAAAAGAGCAGCATTTTCCCCTATTACACAAGTGACAGTGTAAGTACAATGCCAACCTTGGGCCTTGTATGTGAAATAAACATGAGAAGACTGAAAGGTGGGGAGAAGAAGGCAGCCCAGCTAGGGACCCAAGGAACAACATGATGGTGAAGTCCTTGAATTTTCTTTTTGCCTAAATATCCCAGGGTTTTTGCTGAGGAAACCTAGCCAAAGGACCAGGAAAACTATCAAGACAGGAAACTGTAGACAATAACTGCTCTAGTCCAGCAAATGCTACAGAAAAAAACAAACAAACGGTGACACCATCCTTTGAACCTAAAGAACATGAACACACACACACACACACACACACACCAGCAGAAGGTTAGTGGAAAGCCTGAATTTCCAACCTTGTCAGGCTGTAACAAGATACCTCATTCCCATACCATGGAGGTGGTATCAGGAAAGGTTAAGTAGGGAGCTGGGACTTGCCTACCTACGAGTGGTAATGAGCCTCTTCCATCCTCACCCCCACCCCTCCCACAGTGTCAATGGAGCCTGAGTCTCCATTCCTATCCAACATTAAGGAGGAACTCCTCCCCTCCCCATTGGGATGGTATCAGAGGAGGCCCAAGGGAAAGTCAGGACGTTCACCACCACCCAGTGATAGAAAGGTCTCCCCACCTCTGATGTCAGAGCAGGCCAGGTGAGAAGCAGCTACAAGACACTCCTCCCCTCCGCCAGAGAGGAATCATGGAGGCTTCTCATCCCTCTTCTTCCCTTCCCCACCCCAGCTATAATGAGGAGCTGTCCCCTCAGGTGTCAAGAGAAACTGGATGGGGAACCTGGACTTACACCTGACCAAGCAGTAATAGGTGGTACCTGCTTTTCCCCTGCTGAAGCACTGCCAGAAAAATCCAGTTTAACGAAGGATTTAAACAAGATCCATAGAGTCACAATATAATACCCAAAATATCCAAGTTTCAATAAAAGAATTACTCATCGTGCTGAGAACCAGGGAGTTCTAAAACTGAATGAAGAAGACCATCAAGAGACACCAACATTAACCATGACAGCGATGTCAGAATTATCTAGCGAAGATTTTAAAGCAACCATCATAAAAATGCTTCAACAAACACAAGTAAAACAAATGGAAAAATAAAAAGTCTTAGCGAAGACTAGAAAGTCTCAGGGAAAAAAAAAACAGAAGATATAAAGGAGAGCCAAAAGGAAAATTTAGAGCAGAAAAATACAATAGCTAAAAGTTTAGATCTGTGTGGATGAGCTCAAGAACAGGAGGGAAGAGGAGAGAGGAAAGAACCCGTGAATTCAAAAATAGATATTACCTAATCTGAGCAATATAGAGAAAATAAACTTTTTAAAAAAAAAAAATGAACAAAGCCTCTGGGAACTGTGGGACTATAACAACAGATCTGATAGTCATTCATGTCACTGGAGCCATGGAAGCACTGAGCATTAACCACACATACTTGATAAAATTTTCAAGAAGCCTCTCAGGAATGGACATCAGTGGTGAAGGAGGGGAGGGTGCGAAGCTGGGGTGGAAGAATATGGAACATGATTCAGTGTAACCATAGCTTACATTCTGGTTTATGAGGACATGTTGACTACCCGCTGAAAACTATATGCAAATGAAGTGAGAATGATCAAGGGTTGGTGGTGGTGCTGGAAGTACTGCCTGAACAATAGAGACAAGAGCCTGGAAAATAGGGCCTTCACCATGAGTGTGACCCAGTAGTACCCTAGAGTCTGGGGTATGTGGTTGATGTTGACTTTTCTAGATTTCCCAAAGTGGCTACATAAATAATAGATGCTCATAAACATGTTGGACAAATAAGTAAACAAATGATCTCATCTATACAAACAGATTTCACTGGCTGATGTCATTCATATAATGATATAAATATAATTGATGACTTATGTGACTTACACTGAGGACAGGAAGTGGGCCTTCCCCTCTTTGTGTTTCTACCATGCCTAGCAAAGTGTTCTCTGTACAAATAGGATGGATCCAGGCCCACTACTGAGTACAACATAACACCCCAACTTGAATGAAACACATTCACCTATTAGCTCTGGTTTACAAATCATTGCCAAAGGCATAAGGCAGTACACCAAGTTCCCATCACACCATCTCACCACAGTGAAATCATCCAAAATGTGTTGGTGGGCAGAAGTGTATGCTCATTAATTGGTAATGAGGAGAGGAGATTATTCTCCCTAAGATGTTAAGCTTCTGCCACTATCTTGGTGGAATTCCTTCTCTTTCATCTTGTTGACTAGCACTCAATGCTAAAAGAAGATG
Source organism: Murina feae (assembly GCA_004026665.1). Taxonomy (NCBI): domain Eukaryota; kingdom Metazoa; phylum Chordata; class Mammalia; order Chiroptera; family Vespertilionidae; genus Murina; species Murina feae. The sequence goes on along the minus strand of PVJC01000949.1, from coordinate 65,592 downwards.
TCATTTAAGTATCTACATTTTTTTCTGGACAATTTGGTCCACATGTTAAAAGTCAAGCTGCCCTAAGAAAAGTCCTTTTCACTTAATGGCTAGGAAATTAGGCCTCTCTTGTCCTTTCTGGGCAGTTCCCTTTGTGAACAAATCAACAACCTTATAGCTATGTAACTCCTCTGTGGCCACAAGGGTATCCAGAATGGTCCAGGACAAAGAATTATTCCTGAAACTTGGAATCCACTATGGATTATGAAAGCCAGGACCAGCTACTGGCAAAGGAGAGGGCAGTTGGCACAGGCTCCATGTCTCTTCTGCCCAGAGCTGGGGAACATTAATAACACCTGGTTGGCCAACTGGTCTCCCAGAAGATCTCAGATTTCAGTCTGATGGTCACAGTGGTATGACTTTCTGTGGTGCTGAGTACATGATGACAGTCCTATCAGGGAGGAAGATCTTGCCAGAGTCTAAATGTTTGCCTGACCTCTCACTCCTGGCCCAGCACAGGCAGGGCCCCCTGAGGACTGCCCCCATTACCACCCCTGTGAGAAACTCCTCAGGGACTTAAGGACAGAAGACATGGCCCTCCCACCCCACTATGAAGGAATTGCAAATTCATTTAGGAATAACTGGGATATAGAAGACTGTGATCCCCATAGAGTAGGCCCTTCGTGGAGGAGACCCCTCTTAATGCAAGAGGTCCCTGTGAGGGCTGACCCCATGAGGCAAGATCGGGACTCTAAGGAAGAAGGCATCTGGACTCTGTCAATGCAAACATTTTCTGAAGGTGTGGTCTAGAGAGATGGTTCTCCTGCGTTAGCAGGAGTTAGGATTATCTAGAGGATTTGTTGAAACCCAGATGCTAGGCCCCATCCCGGAGGTTCTGATTGAGTGGGTCTGAGGTGGGGTCTGATAATTGGCATTTCCAACAGGTTCCCAGGCAATACTGATGCTACTGGTCTGAGACCACAGTCGGAGAACCGCTGGCTAGAGTGTGAGACTGCCAGGCTGCCTCTTGCCCTGTCTGGTGTTGTCTGAACAGGCTCATCAGATTAGCCCTGTCTTCTGGTGGGACTTGTCTCTCTCCTCTACACCACCCATCCTCACTCCTGGTTTGGCCTTTGGTGCCAATGGATCCCCCATCTTGCCTCCCGCTCTCTGGCCATGGTCTTGGCTCAGCTCCTGCTTTATCTATGGATTTCCCTTTACCTCTCTCCTGGCAGGTCCTACCCTCTCCCCCTGGCAGGCCAGGTCAAGACAATTGCCCACCCAGATAACTCCTTGCTGCCCCCTTCTGGTTCCTGGCAGTTGAACTTTAGCAGGTAACAGGAAAATTAACCCTTTGCACTGTCAGTTCCAGCCTTAAATGTTCTTCTATTCAAGCTGAGGAAATAAAATCAGTTTCTCACTTGAAGAGTCTTTAAGATGTTTAAAAAGCTATAGATCAACAGACTCAGATGCAAGAGCATACAAAACTCTGTTCAGGTTGCATGTACCTCTCGGCCTCCCTCTCCCCTTCCCCTCAACCTCAATTAATTCCAGAAATGACTTACAAATGTTAAATCCGGGGCTAGGAGTGGCTCCTAACACTTTAGCCTACAGTTTAGTTCTGTCCCCAAATAGTCAACAATTTTCCTAAAGGGGCTCAGAAGAGACAAGGCCCTGGGCTGGGGGAGAAGATGTGCAGGCTGTGGGGTTCCCAGAGAGCCCACTAAGGCCTATTGACCTCATCCACCCAGAGAAACTGGGAGGAGCAATGCAGCTACTATATTGGTCATTTTCAAAGATGCAGGGAAACAGTGTGGAATAAGAAATGTTTTTTAATTTAGCTTGTCTGGTGTTGCTTGAGGAAAAAGAGGTTCAATTACTGGCGGGTGAGAAGGTCAGTGCGGACTTGTGTGAGTTTCTGAAGGGACCTTGGGGGCTTTGGGCTGTAGCGCAGAGTCTCCATTCCATTTCATTTCCCCCAGAACTGATGACTTTAATTTACCCAGTCAGAAGCGCATCCAGTACCTATATTTAGCTGCTGAGATGGGGAAATTGGGGGGTTTGCAGGTGGAATTGGGGGGCAGAGGGAGAATAGAAAAGGGAGATATTCTCAAGGGAAAAGGGAGTAGAATTGGGGAGAACTTGGGGGGGGGGCATGACTGAGATAAATAAGCAGGGAGAGATCCAGAGAGCAGGGTGTGGGGCGGGATCTAGAGACAGAGGGAGTAGATGATGACAAAGACCTTCCTCAGGCAAGGACTTCAAGAGGAAAAGCCCAGTAATGAGGTAAGAGCCTATATCTTCCCGTGGGGGTAGGGGAGAAGGCTGTGGGGCAGAGATGAGCATTAAATTACTGGTATCAAATCAAACAGGAACATACAGGCCTCTGCAGGAACTTAGGGCCCTTCTGCTGGGGAACCCAGGACAGAGGGATCTAAGTCAGATTCTCTGCCTTTTAGTAGCTTACAAGTTATTAAGATCATGCCTGTCCTCCCCACAAAGCATCCCCTTCCTAGACCCACCCCCAATGAAAGATATGAACCTGTGAAGAGTTAAATACCAGCTCAAGACAACACCAAGGAAGACTAAGGGTCCTATAGCCCAGCTCTAATCAAAGCCAACCTCCACCTCGACCCTCCTCAGAAAGCTTCAGTCCTCCCCCATCCTCCCCTAAAGGGAAGGTGGAATTCCCACCTGGCTCTGGGGCTGAATGGCCCACAGCACTCTAAACATAACTTGAGTGACTGGGCACCCCACCAGGGACTACTTCGAGGCTACATTCCTACCTTCTTGTTGCACCTCCTGCCTACTACCCCCACCACTGTCCTTAGGCCTAGGCGAGGAGGTCCCTGTTCCAATCCTCCAAGCTTTAGAGCAGTGGTTGCCAACCAGCAGTCTGTGGACCACTGGTGGTCTGTGAGGTTCGAAAGGTTGGCAACCGCTGCATTAGAGGGCATCTCTGTGGCCCTTGTCCAATCGTGTCTCTCCCCACAGAGCATGGAGTTCACAGGGCCAAGGGGACATGCCTGCTGGAACCCCAGCTCATTTCCAAATCTGTGCTCCAGCAGCTCTGCCCAAGACACCGAGCCTGCGTCCAGCCTTTCTCCTGAGTGCAGACGCTGCCTCAGGCTGTGTGCCAGGCTCGAGGTGGCAAAGGGCAGCCACTGGAAGGTCAGGACAGAGCCTGTGTGTGTGTATTCCTGCCACAGCAGAAGGCCCCTTGCTGTGAGGGTGGGAAGATCAAGGGCCAGGGTAGACACTCAGGGTAATAACCTGTCCTGCACAGGACTCTGCAGAGTGGAATGTTCTGGATTCAAACCTGCACTTCCAAGTCTCTCCAAAGGGTATTTGTCACAGTATGGGAGAGACCACGTTGGATTTGACAAGTTAGTTTGAATTTTAACTCTTGGACACTTAGACACAGGCCATGAGGGATCCTCTGACCCAGGCCTAGGCCCTGCGAATGTTGGGCTAAGCCTACCCAACTGCACATGTCATTGAGAAATGGAGGTTTTTCTAAAGTTTTCAGAGGAACGTGAGAAAACTTTGCATATCACAAAGCAAAACTTCATACATTTCTATTTAACCAGCTCTGTTCTTCCCCTCAACATCCTCTCCTTCTACAGCCTGCCCATCTCTCCTTTCTCCCAGCAACCAGCTTCTTGGCTGGCCCCTCCAGCCTTGCTCGGTCCACCCCTTACCCCCCACCCATGAGATGCTCAAATCCCCTCCGCTCCCATCACTGCTGAGTCACCTCCCCACCAGGCGGATCTCCCTGCACATTACACTTTGGGAGCATTCATGCAGTTTCGTGAACGAATTCGCAGAGGAGTTGGAACCTGAGTGAGACCTAAGGGATCGGCAGAACATGGAAAAGGAAGTCAAAACAGGGAAGGAGGAGAGGGAACAGGAGGAGCAACCGTGGCGTCTCTGTATCTGTGGGCAACAGTGAGCCATTGATTATTCCTGAACTAGCCATTGATTATTCCTGGCAACATGGGGGTAAGATCACTCTGTGAGGAATTGACAGGGACAGCCAAGGTGCAGAGAGGAGAGGAGAGCAGCAGGACCTTGGATGTCAGAGGGGCAGGGGTGCCAATGAGTGCAGGAGGCTGTACCTTGGGCAAAATGACTTGCTGAGGCTACGAAGTTCAGACAGTCGGCAGTGGAACTCCAGGCTCCAGATCACCGAGCTGTGTAATTCCCTCCCCACGGAGTAGCAAAGCCGGGGGTGGGGGTGGGGGGGTGGTGTTGGACGAGTCCTGGAGGCAGCCGAGGGGGAAGTCCGGCCCCGCAGACATGGCACTGGGTTCTCCGGGGGCCTCTGACAACATCCTGGGTCACAGCTGTCGGCGGGAGATTCTGCTCTTCCCACTTGGGAGGAAACCACAGGCCCTGATTTGGGTAGCAGCGAGGAACACCCATGGGAAAGAGGCTCATATTAGCTACTGCTCAACCTCTCAGCAACTCACCGGGGTAGGGCAGGGAGGGCAGGTGGAAATGCTTTAACCCTAGGGCCCTGGATGAGGGGTGAGGGAAGACGGGATGAACTTCTGATACTACACAGTGCCCATGGCTTCCAGAGCGTTATTCATTACCACCCACTTTCCCACCTCTCTGCCTTAGTGAAGCATATTCATTCTTCAAGTTACTTCTTCCGTGAGGACTTCAATCCTCAGTCTTCCCTCCTCCAGACTCTCACAGCCCTGTGCTTCCATTGCAGTTTACGACTTGCTACTCCCAGCTGTGTGACTTTGGAAAAACCACTTAACCTCTCTGTGCCCCAGTTTCATCATCTGTAAAAGCAGGGTGAAGAAGGAATTGTCCATAGTGATTTTAAGTGCATTAAATGAAATAATATTTCATTTATTCCACCCTGCTAGCCGCTTTAACCACAATGCCTTGTCTGTTGGCTGCTTGGGGGTCTGCTTTCCCCACTGCGTTGCAAACCTTGAGGACAGGGATCACATCTGGCTTGTCTTCATCTCTCCAGCTTGGGCTTAAGGGCCAGCACAAAGCAGGCCCATGGATTCAATCCACATGCACTTGATATGTGCCAAGCATCATGAGAGAATCTAGGTTTAGAAATAAGAAGTTCAAGGGCTCCCAGAGTCAAGGTGGACACGGGCCTGTGTCTAAGGAGTGCAGTGGAGGGTCTGGATGCCGCTGAGGCCCTGAGCACAGTCAGGCACGAAGGAGGAAGCAGGCGGTCTCCGTCACTCAAAGCTTATTGAGATGAACGGAATTGTCCCATTCGACCCTCACAGCAATAGCATTTAAGGATGAGGAGATGGCCACCCAGCCGAGACAATCCCATCACTAATAAGTCACAGGTCTGGGCCTGCGACTGGAGCCCCTTACTTCTCAAGGAGGGGGGCTCACTGCTCCCCCACCTCAGCCTCTGCCCTGAATTTTGCAGTTAAAAGACTTCCGGACAACATCCCCTCATTCCCTGGGCTCTGGCCTGGGCCAGCCCTGGCTTCCAGGGTATTTTTAGCTCTGGGCGGCCAGGCCGAGCTGGTGATTGGCAACAGGCGGGGCCCACCACGTTTCAGAACCCTCCGTGTTGTTCCTGGCTGGGCATGAGAGGTGGCTGGGCTTGGGGAGGCAGCCAAGCATACCTGGCACCACAGCCCACAGCTGCTTCATTGTCCATGGGGGCGGGGCGGGGCTGCTGCTGCTACTGACCCACGGCTGGAGCATTCTTTCCTGTTGATTCATCCCAGGGAATGCTTGGGGCCCAGCTGGGGCAGGGCAGGGGCACTGGGGGGACATGTGGGACATGGTTGGCCAGGGGTAGATGGCAGCTCTCCGGCAGCTAAGTCAGTGTGTCACCAAGGGATCAAAAAGGTCCACTTTGCCACCCTATGACTTATCACTCTCTGCCTGTGGTAGGGTTTGTTTACACATCTGCCTCCCACACCAGACTGGGAAGGCCCGTCCACCCTCCACCCCCCTGCAGTGTCTAGCACTCCAGCACCCTGTCTAGCACGTAGGAGAAAATCAATAAAGGTTTGCTGAATGAATGAGCCTTTGGAAGACACTAAGGCAAGGTGGGGGGTGGGGGAGGGGGAGCCAGACTGTACTGATCTGAGCCAAGGGAGGAAGCTGGGAGGTGAGCACTCTGCCCAATTTTACAGATGGGGACACTGAGGCACTGGGAGGTACCAGGACTGTGGGAGAGAATTTGGAGGAAAGGGACTGGCATCTGGGTGCTCAGCTCAGCTGATGGGACTCTGCACTTTCAGCCTTCCCCAATCCCACCCTCCACACAACCCTCCCACAGGAGCCTGTCAAGGGGCCAGGACTGCCTCCTTCCATGCTGCACGGGTTGTAGGGGAGGATGTAAGTTCTCTTGGTGACTTGGGAGCAAGTCGTATCTCTTGAGACTCAGTGTTCTCAACTGTACAATGGGCAGAACAGAGGCCTCTCACCCATGCAGTAGTCAATAAATAGAGACCAATAAATGGAGAGGACTGCTGTGACTCCAAAGAGAGCCCACCCACACCACACCATCGGGGCCATCTGAACCAAGCGCCCTGCCCGCACCCCTACATAACCAAGCACCCCGGGAATGGCTAGGAGGCACTTCCATGGGAAGGAACGCGCTGACCCGGACGCACTGAATGTAACGCCCCCGTCAGCTCTGGGGTAGGTCTTTCACCCGATTTGGCAGAGGAAACCGCCCTCAGACAGGGACATACGCACTCGCACTCCTGGCAGATGAGCAGTCCTCCGCGGGACTCAGATCCTCCCCCTAGCCGTCCTGCAGCAGCGCCGGTTTCCTCCACAGAAAACAGTTCCCCTCCGACCCCCCCGCAACTTCTCGACACCGGGACTTCCCAGGCCGGTGGGGCCACGACACAACCTATGCGGGCTGGCACCTGGCCACCCTGGCCGTCTCCCGGCTGGGGGGTGGGGGGGGGCGGTATGGGGCGGGAGGGGGACCTGGGGCGGGGCGCCCGCCTCCTCCAGGGCCGCTCGGGGCGGGGCCTCCTCGGCGCGCAGGGTGGGGGGTGCCCGGGGCCCAGCAGGATAAAAGGGCCCAGGCCCCCAGGAGGCCCGTTAGCGCTGCTTCGCCGCAGCGCCGGCCAGTCCCGTCCCGGACCATCTGCGCTCCAGCTGGTGAGCCCCCGCCTGACCCTGACCCTGGGTGTGTCTAGCTGTCCTGTCTGTCTGTCTGCTTCCTTCTCTCCGTGGGTATGCAAGCCTCTGAGGGTTCCTGGAGGCTGAGCTGGGAGGGATGGCGATCCCATGGACCGGGCAGCCTAGCTCCCAGTCGCTCGCCAAAGTGGCTTCCAATGAAAGTCTCCAAGTTCGGAGGCTTGGCCCGGGCCGCCCTGGCCTCGGGTGCCTGGTGTCGTGTTTGTGAGTGGCTGACTGTAACCATTTCTCTTTCTTCTCACCGGGGAGGAGGCAGGGGAAGGGGCAAGGCAGGTTCAGATGTCACTCCTAGGACCTGGGGGGCCAAGAAGCAGGGCAGAGCCAGGCTCTCCAGCTAACCAAATCAGGGTTGGTTAGGAAGGGGGGGGAGGAATGAGGAAGGGCCGGCAGCGGCTGCAGCGTGGACTGAGGGCTTCCACTCCCAGGTGCTAGGGCTCAGAGACCATTTGCTAGCACTGCTTCAGGTCACCATAATCCCTGATGCCAGGGAAGGTGTCAGGGCTGAGAGGGGGAAGCCCCACCCCATTTGGAAAGAGGTCGCATGATCCCAAGGCTGGTGCCCACTAGAACAGCATCCCCAGTGCTAGCTCCTGAACACCCCGGGCATTCCCAGGCCTCCCGAGGGGGGCAAGTGCCGAGTCCCCTCGCAGCACCTGCACCAGGTGCCTCTCTGCTTCAAGCTGGCAGGGTCCTCGGTCTGTCATTTGTTTGCACTCAGTGCTGGCACCTACCCCAGTGCCCTCACACCTCAGCAGGTCATAAATCAACCAGCAGCCGGGTGGAATTTCATTCATTTCCCTGCCACCCTTCCTTCTCCCCCTCCTCCTCCCACCTCCATCCCTCACGCTGCGAGCCTGGCTTCTAGAAACAGGCTGCCTGGGTTTGAAACCTAGCTGGGCAAGTTACTTAGCTTCTCTGGCCTCATCTTCTCATCTGCAGAGTGGAGATAAGTATTCAATAAGTACTTCTGTATTATAGGATCATAATTATTATTAACCTCCACTCCGTGCTTCCTCTCACTCTGTCTCCTCCTGCCTTGGGAAAAGAGCGCTGCGTGGGGCTGTTTCTTTCGCTAAGGGAGGCTCCTCAGCCTAGTCCTTTTCCTGTGTTCGGCCCTGGAGGACCAGCTACGGGGAGACCCTGTGGATACCAGATGTGGAGGCAGGAAGCAAACACACCAAGTGCTGGGAGGGTGGGACCTGGGAAGGCTGAACGGAGGGGTAGCTTTTGAGCTGGGTGTTGTAGGAATCTAACAATCTGAAGTAGAGGGAAAGGCCACTCCAAGTAGAAGGAACAGTAAGAGCAAAGGCTTGGCGGCTGGGAATTGAAGGATATGTTGGGGAACATGGGGAGACAAGTTGGGTGTGAGCAAGAGCTGCAGAGGAACCTGCAGTGGCAGGAGGACTGGGAAGAGGGGTGCCCCCTGCACCTCTCTCCTGGGCAGCTTTCATGGAAGGGAGCTGCTCTGGCCTAGCACCCAGGGTCCTGCAGCAGAAGCCCACCCCTGCCTCCAGGGAGTCCCTTTGGAGGGGAGGGAGCCTGTTGGTCCAGGACTGTCCCCAGCTTCTAGTAAGACCTCTGTGACGCTTTGGGATATCAGCCACAGGCAGACCTGCCCCACCTACTCCACAGCCCATCAGAGGATGTCTTACAGAGGGGGACCCTCCAGTGCCACCCTCTCTCAGAGAGAGGAAAGCGCCTGACTCAAGTCACATAACACTTTGGTGGCAGAGTGAGGAGCATCTTGACTCCTGGGACAGCGAGCTGGCTACTTTCTCAGGCCAGGCCCCCCCCCCCCACAACTCCCTCCACCCTGACCCCAAGAACGTGCTCTCTTGTGGTGACCACTGGGTCCTAACACCTTCCTATCTTCTCTCATCATCTGTGGAAGGCCGCTACCCACAGTGACTTCAGTTTGGCTCAGTCCCTAACTGCTTACCTCCCCCTTAGGAGTGATGGAGGAGGAAAAGGGGACATCCCAGGTGTGACAGCCAGCTGGGAGCCCCCACAGGCTCCTGCATGAGGAGTGACGTGAACAGTGTTTTTTAGGTCTGGAAAGGAATTGCAGGAGGGACAGGGCAGGAAGAGACTTCAGCAGTGAGAAAGGGAGGGAGGCAACACAGGGCTTTGGGAAGTGGAGAGAGGAGAACCTGGGCTCAGAGGGAAAAGAGGCAAAGCTGGAGGATGTCGCAAAGAAGGGACCCAGGGACTTGCTGTTGAGTTAGGATGTGGCCTCCATTCCTTCTTTATCCAAAGAGGAGCCGGGACCACACTATGGTGTTACAGTTGCTGTTACTAATAGTTAAGAGCTTGCTCACCCAAGGGTCAAGATGTATTCATTCATTTAACCTTGGCAAGAATCTTATGAGGTAGGTGCTATTATTAGCCCCATTTTACAGAGAGGAAACTGTAGCTCTGAGAAATGAAACCACTTGCCCAAGACCACCCAGACACCAAGGGACAGAGGTGGATTGTGAGGCCAATCAGTCTGGCCCCATCTGTACACTTGAGTGCTGTGCTGTGCCACCTCAAATCCATGCAACCACAGATATTTCCTGGGTGCCACCTCCATTCCTGCTCTGTTCTGGCACTAGGGGCACAACACAAAGTCCCTTCCCCTTTTTAGTGGAGCTTTATTCTAGAGCGCACTCTATCCAGTCCTGGGCTGGCCAAAGCAGGCTGGGCAGCTGATGGCGGAGGGGCAGGGTGCAGCAAGAAACGAGTGATTCTCAGCAAATATCAGCCTGCAGGGAATGGAGTGGCAGGGGCCCCCCAAGAGCGTGCTCTCTTATGGTGCAAGCCTGAACAAGGAGCCAAGAACCCAACTTCCTCCATCCACTGCTCTAGGCAGCCTCAGCCCCATATGCAACAGAGCCTGGCCATGGAGGAATTTGGCACTGATGGCTGCAGACACTGACAGCTCTAACCCACTGTAACCTTCTCCTCGATGCTCCTCCCTGAGCCTGGTCTCAGGCCCAAGGCTGCTAACACACGAGGGAGAGAGGATCAGTCCCCAACCTCATCCCCTTTAAGGACCCAAAGAGCATCTGCTTACAGCCTCCTGCACCTCTGGTGGATGGTCACAGCCTAACTTTCCCAGGGTCCCTCACTTCCTGCGGGATGAAGGACAAACCCTTTGTGACACAAGGCCCTTGATCTACTGGCCCAGCCTGTCCCTCCACCCTGTCCCCCCACTCCCCGCTCTTACACCTCTTCTCCTCTTCCCTCCTTTACCCATTCTGTTCTTCGTACCTGGAATACAGAGTTTTCTCATCTGTGAGAACTCTTATTCCTCTGACAAGGCCCCGGTGAACTGCCCCTTCTCGGAAAGCCTTCCCTAATTCCTCTTCTCTGGGCTTCATGAGAGCGGGGAGTAGCGTTGACATCTTCACGTCAGTGTCCCAGCACCTGACCTAATAGTTGGCCTGAAGCAAGTATTCCACAGATGTTTGTTGAATCCGTGTACAAATCATCACCTAGCTGGACCTAGAGCAAGGGCATAAGGATATCACAGACTATCCCAGCTCAAGGAGATACTAGATAATACAGGGTGAGGCAAAAGTAGGTTTAGAGTTGTGAATATGGGAAACACAGTTTATTCTTGTATTATTATTTCTTTATTATTGCATATTTTCCATACAAACAACTGTAAGCCTACTTTTGCCCCATGCTGTATTGGTTCAACCTCCTCACTTTCAAAATAAAGGACCAGGACCTAGAGAGTTTAAAAGGTATCCCCAAGACACACAGCAAATGAGTGGTAGAGGCCTAAACTCCCCTCAAATGACCCTTTCTGCTCCAGCATCCCATGCACTTTTTGTGTGAGGGTGGCCAGGGTGTTGGGAACGTCAAAAGGCAGGTGAGCGCAGTTCCCCTGGGGTAGATATTTCTGGTCCTGAGGGCACCTTGGGGTCTCCCCCATGACTCCAAGGGTAAGTCACCTCCTTTCTCTATATATATAAAAGCCTAAGCAACCAAACGACCGGTCAACTGGTCACTGTGACGTGCACTGACCACGAGGGGGCAAGATGCTCAACCCAGGAGCTGTCCCCTGGTGGTCAGTGCTCTCCCACAGCCAACCTCCTGTGCCAGCCAACCTCCCGCATTCCCTCCCCCCAGCCAGCCGGCCCAATTGGCCCCAATCACCAGCCAGGCCGAGGGACCCCACCTGTGCATGAATTCGTGCACTGGGCCTCTGGTTTACATATAAAACTGTATCAAGAACAACTGTTTATTGAGCACTTACCATGTGGTAGGCTTGTGCATGCACTTTACATACAGTATTTTATTTAACACTAACAGCAACAGTGCAAGATAGGAATTATTATCCCCACTTTGCAGGTGAGGAGGTTGAGACTTGGTGAAGTTAAACTTAAACTTCCTCAAGGTGACATGGCTAATGAATGGTGGGTTTGAACCAAATTGACTAACCTCAGAGCCCAGACTCAATCAGTGCCAGCACGCGCGCGTTCACACACACACACACACACACACACACACACACACACACACACGGAGGGGCCCTACCATGTTTTGTCTCTGCCTGAGGCCAGAGGTAGGTGGTGATCATTGTCCTGTTTACTCATTCCCCAGGTGCCTTGGCCTCAGCTGTCTTTGAAGTCACCATGATGTGGTCCCCACCGGCTACCCTCTTCCTGCTCCTGCTGTATCTGCTGCTGGGCCAGGCCCCTCTTAGCTGGCCCCAGTCGCTGGCCACCACGAAGCTGCGGCTGGTGGGCCCAGGAAACAGGCCGGAGGAGGGCCGCCTAGAGGTGCTATACCAGGGCCAGTGGGGCACTGTGTGTGATGACGACTTCACTCTCCAGGAGGCCACAGTAGCCTGCCGCCAGCTGGGCTTTGAGGGTGCCCTGACCTGGGCCCACAGTGCCAAGTATGGCCCAGGGGAGGGTGAGTGACAAGCAACATGACAAGGAAATGGTAGTGGGCTTCTCTCAGGGGTTGGGCTTTCTGAGGCTCCTACAAAAAACATCCCAGCCATCCTTTAATTCCCAGCCCAATGACCTTCATGAGGCCTGTCCTGAGTGCCTCAGCTGAAGTGCCCCCTGCTCTGAGCCTCCCATTTGTGCTTGCAGTGATCACAACCCCTCAACTAATTTCCTTGAACATAGTGATTGGCACACAGTGGGTGCTTAACAAATGTTGTTGCATGACTAGATTGATGGATGAGTGGGTGAACAGGTTAATCTAATTACTAGACTGATCTGGCCTTTTCCAAAAAGATTCTACAGAACCTGATGCCAAGAGGAGGTAGTGAGCAGTATTACAAATAAATCCCAGGAGAACCAAATCCTCTCCTCTCTCCATCTCACTTTCTACTCAGAGTTTAAGAGGAAAGTTTATAACTATCCAGGAGGCACAACTCATGGCCTGTCTCTCTGTGCTTGTCCCTGAGCATCACCTGTCTGTCCCCTCCCCCTCAGGACCCATCTGGCTGGACAATGTGCGCTGTGTGGGCACAGAAAGCTCCCTGGACCAGTGCGGGTCTAATGGCTGGGGTGTCAGTGACTGCAGCCACTCAGAGGACGTCGGGGTAGTGTGCCAACCCCAGCGCCAGCGCGGCTACCTTTCTGAGAGAGTCTCCAATGCCCTTGGGCCCCAGGTGAGGAGGCTTTTCAGGCCCTGGCCTGAGCCAAGTATTGGGTCAGGGGACAGGGAGCCTCCTTGTGATGAACCTGGAGGAGGGAGGGGAAAAGAGAGCAGCGCCTGGGCTGAGAAGCATCCTGGCCCGACTCCTGTTGGCGCATGGACAGAGGGTCCCAGCTTGAGGGGAAGGCAGGCCTGGGAACCAGAGGCTGGGCCTGCTGGGAATCACTGAAGCTGCTCCCCATAAGGGAGGCAGCAGTGGGGCAAGGGGCTGCCTCACCCACAAGGCCCGGCCACAATTGCTGCCTCTTCTGGACACAAACAACCTCAAGCTAAAAACAGCCCAAGCCAAACAACAGGAGCAGGCAGGGCAGGTCCAGGCTCCTACCTTCCGCTGCCAGAGAGCCTGCCCACTACATGCTGCAGGCCAGGAAGGGGGCTCACCAATGTCTAAGTCACCCCGGGGCAAAGGTGGGGGGTCTCCTGGGCCAAAGCATCCTGTTGGCGGTCTCAGCTGCCCATCCTCAGATCTCCCCAGTGGGGCAGGAAGGCTCCTTTACGCCTGGTGGGAGCCCCCCAACTCCAAAAGCTCCCATCCTGACCCCAGGGAGGGTGCAGACATGCCTGCTTCCCTCTAAAGTGAGGAAAGGACCCTAAACACACCAAGGTTCTGCCTCATGCTCACCATGTGGCCTTGGACAAATGCCTCCCCCTGTCTGGGCCTCAGTTTCCCGGCCTGTCCTGTGAGGGGGCTGTGTGGGGTGATCTCTAAGTGCTCTGAGCCCCAACTCCCCCACCGAAGACCTGTCGTGGGCTCATTGGGGCAGGAATCCCGGCCCACGTGCCCATGCTCCTTTCAGGGCCGGCGGCTGGAGGAGGTGCGGCTCAAGCCCATCCTTGCCAGTGCCAAGCGGCGGAACCCAGTGACCGAGGGAGCCGTGGAGGTGAAGTACGAGGGCCACTGGCGGCAGGTGTGTGACCAGGGCTGGACCAGGAACAACAGCAAGGTGGTGTGCGGGATGCTGGGCTTCCCCAGTGAAGCACCTGTCAACAGTCACTACTACAGGTAGGTCAACTGGTGGAGGGTGCGGGGAAGGCGGGCTTGTGGGGCAGTGGCATGTGTGAGTGCATGCGTGTGGCACACGTGGGACCTGGCAGAGGTCAGTGAGGTTGGCAGGATTGGGTGTGTCTATGGCAGGTCATTCAGTGGGTGTGGGAGCTAGTAGGGAAACGGGCCCAAATGAGGAATGTTCCTGGATCTCCTGGGTGATGGATCCCATAGAATAATTAAGAGGAAGGTGAGGGTGAACGTTGGGAGAACCCTAGAAATGGTCAGAAACTAATTGATACAAAGAATAGCACAGAACACTCCCACATAAAACAATTGAATGTAAAATTGTGTCCCTGACTCACAAAGTAGATTTTACGGAGGAGCCTTACAATGCTACCCGCAAGGACAGATGACCTGAGCTCTGGTCTCAGCTCTGCCTAACTAGCTGTGGGGCCTCGGCCGGGCACCTGAGCCTCAGCTATCCAACCTGCAAGGAACTGTCTCAACTTTGCCCCAGTGAATTTCCTCAACTCTCATCCAAGCCAGACCTCAGCTGGGTTGTGTGTGAGCAAGGCGTGGGGTGCAGCAGCATTCGGGAGCAGAGACATAAAATCCTCTGTCAGAAACGTGACGGGACTGACAGAATTGCATCAGCCCGTCCGTGGGCCAGGCAGGCTCTCCCAGCTCTGTGGAGTGAAGATTTTTCTCCTCGAGGGAGGAATCTGCCACAGCACAGCTGAGTCACCCACCCTTGCTGTTCCCAACCACTTTCAATTGCTCTGTCCTGTGTCTCTGACTTAGATGACCCTGGTCCTGAAGACCCACTCAATTCCAGCCTTGAGGGTGACTGACATGGGGGTCCTAACTCCCCACCACCTAGTAATTGCACATTTGGACCTGGCTGACTCGCTTACCACCCATGAGGAGGGCAGCCCTGATTATAGCCTCTGGGTGGGCAGCCACCACCAGCAAGGCCTTCAACCTCCACCTGTCCCCAGAGGACCTGTTCCCCTGGATCCCCTTGTTCAGGGTGCTTTCTGAAGGTGCCACTCCATCTGGCATGGGGAGAGGGTGAGCTGAGAGCTGCCTGCCCCAGGGGCGCCCAGTGCAACAGAGACCCCACGCTGGGATTGATACATCAAGAGAGCGTGCTGGGCCCTGCTTTCCTTCCCTGTAAAATGGAGGTCATTGATATCTGTGAGGTGGTCGCCTCTCAGGGCTGCTGCGAAGCTCAGCGCTGAAACAGAACCTGTGGGCGAGTTTTCAAACTGTGAAGTCCAGTGCAGACTCAGGGACAACTGGGAGGAGCCAGGATGATGGGTAGGACTTCTTCACCCACTCCACTCCCCACTGTTTTCTCTCCTCCAGGAAAGTCTGGAATTCGAAGATGAAGGATCCCAGATTTAGGTGAGGAGTGTACCCTTGGGGAAGGATGCAGAGGGGTGTGGCAGAAGGGTCTCCCTTCCCTCCCCAATGCCTTGCCTTCCTAAGTCCTGAGCTTCCCTCAACCCCTCCCCCACCCGCAGTCTCCTTGTCTTCCAGGCTGAAGAGCTTGGCCCAGAAGAATTCCTTCTGGATCCACCGGGTCAATTGCCTGGGGACGGAACCCCACATAGCCAGCTGCCAGGTGCAGGTGGCTCCAGCTCGGGGCAAGCCGCGGCCGGCCTGCCTGGGTGGCATGCATGCTGTGGTCAGCTGTGTGGCAGGACCCCGCTTCCGCCCTCTGAAGGCCAAGCCTAGACCCAAGGAGTCCCAGGCAGAGGTGGGTCCCGTGGTGCCTGCACCTGGCAGGGAGGCATAGGCCCCACTCAGCAGCACCCTGCCTTTGGGAAGGACGGATGGGAGGAGTCCAGGACAGGCAGAAGGAGGGACAGCGGCCCCTAGCCCCTGTCAAGGAGGTCTAGGTGCACAGAGTGGTGGTACCCTGGATGTATTTAAAAGGGACTGTTTATAACCCTACCATAAACGGAAGGCTGACATCACCAGCTATGAATAGAAGGTAGCCATAAAAACAGTAATTACATTGTAGCTATATCCCATATTGAACCTGAGCCTGGCCCTTTGTTATAAAAAGCAATGAGCAAGTGCTGGTGAGGTGGTACAGACAGGGCAGGGCAGCACCCAGGAGGTGGTCTCCGGATGAAAGGAAGGAGGGGAAGAAAATCACAATGGAAATAGCTTCCCCACTCTGTGAGTCAGTTTAATTAATGCCACATCCCTGCACGTCTCTAAATCCACTCCACAGATCCCTTTGGGAAGCGCTGATCTAGTTCAGCCCCAGAGGACACAGAAGTAGAGTCTGGTGCAAGGCAGGGACTGGCCTGGTGACCGGGTGGCAGGGTTGTGAAGCGCAGGACCCACTCCTAAGGCTCTGTCCTTAGAGCTGGACTTTATTCTTACTGTCATATCGTGGTGGCTCTTAGGGAGGTTGAGAAAAACAGCTTATTCGAGGTACTAGTTATGGGCAGAGTCAGTGTCTCTGCCCAGCTTATAGGGCCTGGCCCGGGTGCCCACTGTGGCTCAGCCCGTCCCTCCTCCTTCACCCTCCCTGATGCTGGTTTTTGCCCAGCAGGAGCCAAGGGTGCGCCTCCGCTCCGGGGCCCAGGTGGGCGAGGGCCGGGTGGAAGTGCTCAAGAACCGCCAGTGGGGTACAGTCTGTGACCACGGGTGGAACCTCATCTCTGCCAGCGTTGTGTGCCGCCAGCTTGGCTTCGGCTCTGCTCGGGAGGCCCTCTTTGGGGCCCAGCTGGGCCAAGGTGAGCGAGGAGGTCTGGGGTGGGGTGTGGGGGCCTGGAGGTGCTACTGGTCCATCCCTTGGTGGTCCTGGGGTGCTCGGGCCCAGGATAAGAACTCGCCCCCTCTGTGGTGGGGAAGCCATAGCTGTGGGGCTGCAGAGATGGAGCCTCAGTGGCATTTCTCTCCCTCCCTCTGTAGGGCTGGGGCTCATCCACCTGAGTGAGGTGCGCTGCAAGGGATCTGAGCGGACCCTCAGTGAATGCCCCTCCCTGGCTGGGTCCCCTAATGGTTGTCAACATGAAAATGATGCTGCTGTCAGGTGCAATGTCCCAAACATGGGCTTCCAGAATCAGGTGAGCTCAGGCCTGGGCATGGCCTCAGGCTGGGGACTGGGGAAGCCCTGAGATAGCCCCAGGACACAGCATGGAGCCAGGGGGAGGGGTTTACGAGGCAGCTAGTGCTTCTGCTTTGGGCCTAGCTGGCCTTGCCTGGGAGTCAGCCTAGAGAGCCTTGCCTCTCCCAAGTCTGCCCTGGCCTGGCCCACAGCCCCTCAGGACCGCAGGAACTCTAGGTGGCTGTCCCCTTCCTGTAAAGTTGAGGAGAAAGGTGCAAAGAGCAGAGGGCTGCAGGGTTGTTAGCTGGGAAGTGGCACTTGGAGGCTTCGAGGATGACTAGGGTTCACTGTCATGCTAATGTGGACAGTGGGCAAGTCTCTAGGTCTCTGACCTTGGTTCTCTTCTGTAAAATGGGTAACTGTCTCACAGGGTCACTGTGAAAAGGGTCACAGTTGATATGAAATCCTCAGCAACAGGTGAGTCGCCATTAATGGTAGGATTTCAATAGGAGGAAGGCAAGTACAGGAAAAGGAGCCCTGGGAGCAGGCGCTTGAGTCATATTTCTCAAGCAGACAAGGACATTAGGGTGAACCCGGGGAGGGAAGTATCATGTCAGGGCAGCACAGAGAAGTGGCCTGCAAATCCCGAGCTCCCCCTCCCGAAGCCACCCTGCTCTCACACACCTCTGACCATTGCAGGTGCGCTTGGCTGGGGGGCGCAACCCCGAGGAGGGTGTGGTGGAGGTGCAGGTGGAGGTGAATGGGGTCCGACGCTGGGGGACCGTGTGCAGTGACCACTGGGGGCTTACCGAAGCCATGGTGACCTGCCGACAGCTCGGCCTGGGTTTTGCCAGCCATGCTATCAAGGTAGGTCCCTGCCTTGCTCCCAAACTTCCTGTGCTAAAGCTACTAACCATCCATCCATCCATTCATTCATTCAACAATTAATTACTGAGTGAAACTGGGCCAATGTAATGCTGGGTGCTGTGGTGAAGACAGATCCTGCCTCATAGAGCAGTCAGCCCAAGGAGGGAGACAATCATTAATACAACGTTCACACAACAGGCACATGACCGTGTCTGCATAAAGACAAACAGAAGCTAGGCAGACAAGCTGGAGAG
Organism: Murina feae; assembly: GCA_004026665.1. Lineage (NCBI taxonomy): Eukaryota > Metazoa > Chordata > Mammalia > Chiroptera > Vespertilionidae > Murina > Murina feae. The sequence continues at coordinate 47,603 of PVJC01000949.1, read as the reverse complement.
GAATAAACAGCCCATGCAAAGTCCTGTGGCCAGAGGAAGCTCCATTCTGCAGCGGAAATCAGGGACTGGGGTGTGGCTAGTGAGGGCGAGTGATGTGAAGTGTGAGGGTGGAGGAGGCAGGGGCAAGACCATTCAAAGCCTGCAGTGCAGATTTTTAAAAGATTTCTTCCTTGCTCTTTGGCATACAGTTGGGGTGGGGACTAATATGACTGCAGGGAAACATGCTCAGGAAATAGTGTTGCCATAGCCCAGTAAGAAATGATGCTGGCTGGGACCAGGCAAGTGGCAGTCCTGGTAGAAACAAGTGGAGAGAGACAAAGGTATCAAGGCAACAAAGTCAAGAGGCTTTAACTGCGATCGGCAAACCTCTTCAACTGCACTGTGCTGGCTACCGGGCATGCGGGGCACACCTCACCTGGCAAACCAGGGCCAACCCTGAGCACAGCCGACCATCTGGGGCTGGGAACTGGGACAGGCCACCTGGGTGGGCAGGAAGGGAACAAGACCCTCCTCATCCCATGGGACCAGGGCCGTGGGATGTGGAAGCTGCAAACCATGCATTTCTGCCTCACTACATGGAAGAAATGGCTATTATCAGAGGGGTCCAAAGTGGCATGGACTGTTCCATCACTAAAGGTTTCCAGGCTGAGGTGGGCACAGCATGGTGGGGTATTCTGACGGGTCCAAGCCATAGATGGGAGTCACATGATTCCAAAGGTACCTCTCAACCCTGACTGGGTGATACTGGCTGTTTTCTTAGGACACCTGGTACTGGCAGGGGACAGCAGGAGCCGAAGAAGTGGTGATGAGCGGGGTACGCTGCTCAGGCACAGAGCTGGCCCTGCAGCAGTGTCAAAGGCACGGACCAGTGCACTGCTCCCACAGCACGGGGCGCGGCTCAGCGGGAGTCTCCTGCACGGACAGTGAGTAATGAGAGGGCCTATGGGGCCGTGGGGCAGGCAGGCCTGGCTCCCCCCAAAGCAAGCCTACACCTCCCTCCCTCAGGGGCGGCTCTGAGGCTGGGTGCTATCAAGGTAGGTCCCAGCTCTTGGTCAGTAGGGTGGGAGTGGAAGGAGGGCTAGACTTGGAGTACCAACTCTGCCAGTTATCAGCTGTGCATGGCCAAGTCAGTTCACATAGGGTGGCCAACTCTGGCCAGCCCATTCCATGGAGTCATTGTGAGAATTAAAACAGAGAATGTGTGAAAATATAAGGGTCTACAACAGTGTTTTCCAATGTTCATTTCCAATGTCCAATGTTCAACAGTTAAAAAAGAAAAAGAAACGGAATAGAAAACAACAGAATGAGTTACATTTAGTAAGGGCAGTATTTTTTCTTGGAATTATTTATATGTGTACTAATGGCATGAACTGTATTTCTTACCGCAGTTTGTAGTAAGGGGAAAGTTGGAAAGCTGTTGTGGAAGGTACATAAATGTGCGGACACGTAGGCCTCAGGCTCCCTGTGTATTCTCCTGAGCTCTGGGATTCATCCAAAATGCTACAGGCCAAGACCATTCTCAGGCATCAGTCTGTCCCATGCACTGATTCCGGGGGCAGCAGCATCTGTTTGACATCTGCCGAACAGGTCTGTGCCAAGATAACTATGTATATCTAGTCCAAAGGTTAGAGGCTGGCACCAACCCAAGTGGCCTCTTGACCTTATTCCCAATCAGGCTTCAATGCCAAGACATCCTTAACCTTGTCAGTGAGCTCTACGTCTTTCTCTGTCCGGTGAACCTGGAAGAACACTGGGCCTAACAGCACACCCTGCCCTGCAGGGTGATGGGACACTGGGGTGAGCCTACACCAAGGCTCATGGCACAGTGGGGGCCTTCCTGGGAATGGCAGCTCTGCTCCTGAACACACTTGAAGCTTCACAAGAGCTTAGCACAGCCTCCTGCTGCCTCTGTGGCCACTCTATTAGTCCTCTGTGATTTTCTCATTTCTTTCTTTCCTTTACTCTCTCTTCTCATCTCTCTGAAAGCTCTCCCTCTTTCTTTTGGGACATACCCTGGCTCTCTCCAAAACATACCCCAGGAATTTCCATTTTTAATGCTAGCACAGGCATCATATAGCCACCCAGCTGTTTCCCCACTCCTACCCTCAGGGCATGTTTCTATCCCAGGGTAGTTAGCGCACAGGCTCATCCATATGATGCCTCTGCCAAAAATCTGAACTGGAACCCTGTTTGTGCACGACAAGCATTGAGAACAGGCAACTTTTCTCTCCTGATGTTACATGGCAACAGCTGTGGATCTCCACATCTGTGTTGTCACACACGAGGGACAGCAATGAGAGGAGCCATGTGACTTCTCAGGAGGGTAAAAGCCGCTGTGGCAGGAAGGGAGCGGGAGAGGCACTAAGCAGTTTATCAAGACACAGGCTCCAGCACGTTGAACTTTTATACACAGAAAAGCATCAGAAATGGCCATAATGCCTCAGAGGGGAACGCATAGGATGCCCTTGTATAAACACCCATGCAAGTGATCAGGTTAGAACAGAGATGTGGAGAAGGCACAGGCCTAGGAACTGCAGCAGGATGAACCAGAATGATAGATCAGTGCAGGCTTGGAGATTAACCCTCCCAATTGCCCCCCTTCCCTCCTCCCAACCCTTACACTAAAGGAACTGAGGCCCAGAGAGAGTGAGCAGAGGTAACCAAGCAGCGCTTACTGGGGTGTTATCAGAGCTAAGCAACACAAAGACTGACAAGCATTTTACAAAAGAAATACTAGCTTACATCAATTACATGCCTATCGTGGCCCAATGATCTAAGCATCTTACATTATTATTGCATTAATATCACTATCATTATCCTCATATTCCAGATGAGGAAAATGAGAGACAAAAAGATTAAGCAATTCACAGAGCCAGTTAATGGCGTAGCCAGACATTAAGCCAAGACATGAACCTAGGTAGCCTGGTCCCAAAGCCAGCAAGCGTAACCTTGACACTGTAACTGCCTCCAGGGTTAGGGCAATAGATCGTTCCTTTGTGACTAGAACTCACATCCCCTGGCTCTTAAACCACTCTACCCTTCTGGGGTCCCCAAAAGAGCTTAGTGTGAGGGCAGGCCTACCAAGGGAGCCCAAACAGCTGCCTTCCAACCTGTGCATCCCCACATGCCCTCTGCGGTCCAGGTGCTCCAGACCTTGTGATGAATGCCCAGCTAGTGCAGGAGACGGCCTATTTGGAGGACCGCCCACTCAGCCAGCTCTACTGCGCCCACGAAGAGAACTGCCTCTCCAAGTCTGCTGACCACATGGACTGGCCCTACGGACACCGGCGCCTGTTGCGCTTCTCCTCACAGATCTTCAACCTGGGCCGGGCTGACTTCCGTCCCAAGACAGGACGCCACAGCTGGATTTGGCACCAGTGCCACATGTTAGTGACCACCCGTGCTATGACTCTACAGGGACAAAGAGCAGGGGCCAAGGGCCAAACCTGCCCGGCCTCAGGCACACTTTCCTGGGAGGGGTGCGCACTCTGGGGAAGAGCCTCCTTCCTAGAGGCCTTACTGACCTTGCCTCCAGGAGGCGATGGGGAATCCCAGCAACATCAGCTCCCCTCTCCATTGCTCTCGCCGGCCCTGGGTGTGCCCATGTTGATGGTGCTCATGGGGTCCATTTCCCACAGTAACATCCAACAGAGCCATTACTGCCACCAGGGCTGGTCTCTGTTAGGATGATATTGGACAATTTTTCTATGTTGGACCTGAAGCCTTGTCTTTAACAGCCATGTGAAGTGGGGACTCCTAGAAACCTGCAGACCCAAAATAGACATCCCATTCAGGATGCTGGCTCTGCAGGAAAAGCTTGCTGGTCTCTGCAGCAGCAAAGCAAAGTCCCCAAAGAAGAGCTAAAAAGACACAATGAGCATTCTTTCCTATCAGGAGTCCCCAGCCCAGACAGGAGAAGAGACAATGCCTATGACAAAGCAGAATGGAAAGTGGCTTTTTCTTCAGGACACGGCAGTGGGTGGGGAACGCTGAGAGGAATGGGCAACCACTCGGACTTGGCCTTGTGAGATAATAAGCTCCCTCCTTACAGCGTGGAGAGCTGTCATTAGAACTGGATTGGAAACAATGGTAGCAATTTCCCAGGCTGACAGGGAGCACAGTAAGCACCCTCCCAGCAGCTCAACTCCTAGGCTGGTCCCCTAGACGTGCCCCTTCCTTCCACCTCCCGATCAGGCCTTGAAGCCAGGCCTGGCCTGTGGAGGCTCCCAGGGCAGAGCCTTCACTTCTCACCTGGGTAAAACCCTAGGTAATGGGGCAGCTGTGCCTTGCTGCAAGGCAGGGGAGCCAAGAAAGTACACCATATGTCACTAATCTTGGGTTGGGGAGAAGGGCACTGCCCTGCTATTACAACATTCTCCTCTGGGTAATGACGGGGTCTAGTCCTCAATCTTCCCTGCCAACTCCTTCAGAGAGGACCTTCTTCTGTTGCTGCTAGACTGACAGCTCTGCCTCTTCTGCAGGCATTACCACAGCATTGAGGTCTTCACCCACTATGACCTCCTCACTCTCAATGGCTCCAAGGTGGCTGAGGGGCACAAGGCCAGCTTCTGTCTGGAGGACACAAATTGCCCTGCAGGTATGTGGCTTCCTGTCGGCATATCCGCCTCCTGGTATAGTCATCACCCCTCCTGGGGTCAGGTTCCCCTCTGCCCTGCTTAATAGCCCCTGGCACCTGGGGACTCTCTGGCTTGGCAACTGTCAGCAGGCAAGGCACTTCAAAATGATCAGTGCCCTACCTTCTGAAACTGTAGCTGGAAGGCCTCTACTTCCTCTGCATTCCCACCCCACACTTTGTACCAGCTTTAAAATACTTAACACTTTCCTATTTCGGATCATAGTTGCAGACCTGTCTCATCCTGCTAAATTTTTTGAGGGCATGGATTGTCTGATTCCTATTTGCATACCCACAATTCTTAGCCCTTAGGAAAAGGCATGGTAAACACTGGCTCCTGGGGGCTGGATGGATGTACAAATGTAGCTCAGTAGAGCTGGAATCTTCCAACCACATTTCCTAGGCCAACAAGGCTTCCCACTAGATCATTCAAAGAAAGGACCTCTGTCACAGATGGGGTTTCTGCAGTGCTGGATCTCTGGCTGATACTCAGGCAGGTTAATCTAACTTCATGTAAGACCTGCTTGGTAAGGCTAGTGTGAGGACTGTATGACTAAGTATGGGAAAGACCTAGCAGAGTGCATGGTCCCTAATGCCTAAACCAACGCCTCAATAACTCACTACCCTTCCTTACAGGACTGCAGCGGCGCTATGCATGTGCCAACTTTGGAGAACAGGGAGTGACTGTTGGCTGCTGGGACACCTACCGGCATGACATTGACTGCCAGTGGGTGGATATCACAGATGTGGGGCCCGGGGACTATATTTTTCAGGTAAGGGGGCTCATGGGACTCCCCGCAGGAGGTCCATTTCCTCCAGATGTTCCAAAAGCTTCTCTGAGGTAAAAGAATATCATAAGGTCAGGGTCTCACACAGGTCTGGCCCTCAAAGGGGCTGTGTGTGCTATACAACACTGACTCAGGATCTGGAGAGCCTGGGTTTGAGTCCTGATTCAACAGGCAGTCACAGCTTCTCAGTCGTGACTTCTCAGTCCCCATCTGTAAAATAGGGACATTCATGTCTACCTCCTGGGGTGGCTGTGAGGATTAAAGAATATAAACAACATGCTTTGTAGAACTACACAAAATGTAAAGGATTATTCTAGTCACTATCAACTCACTCAGAAGTCAAATCACCTGTTTTCAGTTGTCCCCCCCTCTCGCTCCAGGTGGTCGTGAACCCCAAATACGAGGTGGCAGAGTCTGATTTCTCCAACAACATGATGCAATGCCGTTGCAAATATAATGGGCACCAGGTCTGGCTGCACAACTGCCACACAGGTAACTGTGAGCCACTAGGGGACCAGCCCTCTATGGGCTTGGGGAGCTGAAGATTCCACATGCACCATGTGTGACTGGAAGGTGTAAAACGCTAAGTATGGAACAGAATCTTTACAGGAAGATTTGCAGAACAAACTGATCAGACTATCAAGCCTCACCCAATAGCTACTTCTACATCCCTCTGTCCTAAGGCTGTTAGGATTTGTAAACTGTTTTCCATCAGTCCTAGAGTCTTCCCTGTTACTCAAGCCATGTCAGTATTTCTCTACTCGAGTTCTTTATTTTTCCCTCCCTTTCATATGGTCTTTATTAGTTGCCTCCACCTTAAGCTGTCTCACAGGCAAAAGTATAAGTCCTCCAGATCTGCCTCCAGCTGTGATCACTGCTTGCCAGAAGGGGACCATGCACAACAGGGCGTGGGGCAGTTGTGGAATTGGCAGTACCAGGCAAAAGAGGAAGCAATGATCCAGCGGGGGCAGGTGGTTGCTCTACTTGTCTATAAAAAAAGGGAGCAACTCCTCCATCTTAAAGTTTTAAAATGTTTGTATTTGCTATGAGCTGTGTGTGTTCACATCCACACTTGCAGTATGTGGGGTGGGCAGACTTGTCCATTCAGTTAACAAACATTTACTAAGACCTCCATCTATGTTGAACACTCAGCCAGGCATTAGGAACATATATAGGAGATGCACAGTTCATTGTCGAAGAGGGCAAACAGACATGCAAATGGATAACCCCAATACTATTGAGTACCCCAAAGTGGAATGAACTAAATGTTGAACAAGCAGAGACAGAAAGCAACAACCCAAAGGAAGTGATGTTTGAGCTGGGTTTCAAAGGAGGGAGAGAAGTCAAAGAAGGGAGGAGTAGGAGAAAGAGCATAGGATTTGGCTTATAAAAGGCTTCTCGGAGTTCCAAATTCTACTCCAACCACTTTTTATCTGTAAGACAGTGAGGAAATCACCACCTCAGAATTTTTCTCTATTGTACTTGAAACTCACTAAGGTTGACCACAGAGGATTGTGATAGTTCCTGCTAACACAATAGACTTTTTCTAGTGGGTTTCTGGGAACCATTAATAAATTATAGTCAAGGGGGCAAAAACATCAGATTTATGTTTCAGAAGGTAACTCTGGTAACAGATGTTAAACAATGAGAAGAGAAAGAAGAAATAGCTAAGGTTTGCATATGTGTGACTGAGTCAACTTCGCAGCCATTCAGTAAGACAGGAGTGTGAGAGGAATCAGGAATTGGAATCTCATGCTGTGCATATGGAGACAGCAGATCCTCCACAATGCTGGCAGCAGGCTGCAAGGCACAGGCCAGTGAGGAGGGAAAGAAAAACAATGCCATTCTGATCAGTGAGTGTCCTTGCAGAAAAGAGACAAAATGCTTGAATGAGAGTTGAAGTTATTTAATAAACAGACTATTTATAGAGGTGCAAGTAAGACTAAGGAAACAAGGGGCGTTGAGACATCCAGGGATAAGCAAAAGTGGAAAACTATCCACCTTTAGGCTTGACGGGGAGAAGGTATCCTGGAGCCAGATGAAAGCTAGAGCTGTGGATGAGGGAGGATCTGGCCGGGAGTTACAGCAGACCATCATTGCCAGAACTAGGGAAGAAATACCCCTCTTCTCTCCTTCCACCTTCTCAATTTCTTGCTGTTGCTTTCCACTGACCTAAATCAACCAGAAACCAGAGGATGAGATCCAGGGTGAGGCAATCTAGGGGTCAGTTCTCCAGGGCACAGAGAGAACAAATCAGGGTAGAGATTGAATCTGAAGGGGGCAAAGGAGAGTAACCAGCACAACTGTTTCCACCCAATAGCCTATTCTTCCCAATGTCCCTGAAACCACACACCTGTCAGGGTCTGTTTCTATAGAATGAATTGGAGCCTGTGCCCAGGACCAACCTGATGTAAAGCATGAGGCCAGCAGAATGTCTGTGTGTTTGTGAAGCTGCCAGGGAAAGGATGAGACTGTGGTGGGTTGGTCACTTACCTGTTTTCTTTGGCCCACAGGGGATTCATACCGAGCCAATGCAGAGCTCTCCCTAGAGCAGGAGCAGCGTCTGAGGAACAACCTCATCTGAAGCCATCACTGCACATTCTCAGCTGCTGCCCACACACCAGATACCTCAGCTTATTGGAGCCATGCCCTTTCACAGAACCCTGACTCAGAGGGAAATGGGCCAGTGTCAAGGGGCGCCAAGAATTGCTCAGGAAGCCTTTTGACGGCAAGATCACCCAAACCAGGATGGTACTGCTCCCTTGGGATGGCTCTACGCCTGACTCCTAAGGGCCTTTGGCCTATGGACTATGACTCTCCAGGCTTTGTGCAGCTAAGCTCTTCTTGCATAAGGAGACCCAATCTTTCCTGGATTTTGGCCCCGAGTTCATGGGTCAGGATCAATCAGTTCCTTGGGATGGACTGTGGTCCAGTCCCCCACCTTAAATAGTGCTTTGCACATGTCTTGGAGGAGTAGAAGACAGGGGCAATACACAGGAGGTGGGGTTAGCTCTCTGCAAGCAGATCAAAGCAACACAATTTGTGTCAATGTCACAACTGGCAGAGAAGTTTGTGAATTCATTGCCTTGCTTGATCTGTCATTTAGAACTCACCTGCCATACTCTGTCTGTTCCTTGGGGCCCTTACCTTTATCCTATTGTACATATGGGTGTTTCTAATATCCCTGGAAGTGTGGGCCTCAGGCATTCCCTTATCTCCTGATGGGCCAACATCACCAGTTGCTGAGTGCTTGAGAAGGAGCAAGATTTGCAGAAGTGACCAGACAGGGCCTTCCTGCAGAGCAATAAGAGAGAAAAAGCAGAAAGTCTGCCAAGGAAAAACTATGTGCCACATACCTGGCAGGCAACAAAATGCCCCCCTCAATATCATTGTGCATCTCAGGACTGGCCTAAATTTCAGGTCTCAACTAAGTTTCTGAAGGGAACTTTGCATTGAATACGTTTTTGTAATGGAAAGAGCATCAGTCAAATAAGCCACTCATCTCTGCAGGAATAAGACAGGTCTGGTAGAGTGGAGGAGAGGAGACTATGAGGGAACATTTAATTTAGTTAAAGACTAAATCTAAGAAAGGCCACCATCCCTTCTTGATGTAGCTACAACATGCTCTTGCTCAGGTAGTATAAAATCCCAGGGTCTTCTTGGACATGATTCTTAATCTTTTCTCCACTTAGACACACTTAAAAGATGATCCTTACAGGTCTGATAGCCCAGTGCCAATAAAGGTTTTTCACTATTGACTGTTACAAAGATAAGACTGGCTGTGATTCTTTGCAGTTCCCAGTGCACCAACTTCACCCCTTTCACTCCCACTGAGCTGGTGACCAGGCTGCACAGGGCATACAACAGCCCCACTATATTTCTCTGATCAGGTATCAGCCTACTGTCTGCTTCCCAATTCCCTCTCCAGGCTCAGTGCTAAAACATGGGTTAGAAAGGTTAAGGGATGAAAGGTAGACGGCAAGAAGGTCAAGTCCAGGGATTGTGAACTTTTATAACTGAGGCTGCAAAGTCTAAATAAATGGATGCAGATTTCCAATAGTGTGTCCCACTCTTGCCCCCCACTCCCATATTATGAGTGCCAACCCCTCCTTAAAGAGTAATAGGGGACATACTCTGGGGTACACTCTGTGAATACAAAGACATGCTTTCTTCCTTCTCCTCTACCTTCTCTCTTTTCAACTCCCTCATCTCCTTCATTAGGCAGAGGGAGCATTATATTTTGGCACAGCAGTTTAGGTAAACAAGGGAAGGACTGATTTCCTGTTGGAGCCAGCAAACATCTCCCAAACAGTAACAACATTATACTCGCACATGCAGCTAATGGCCTGTGAAAGAATGTGCAGCTAGTGGGGGAGCATGTGGTGACTGATGGCTAGATTCAGGCAGGGAGGTTACCCACAGGTTCTGGCTGGATCAGTTTCCAAGGGAGCCAGAAAAGTAGGCCAGGCAGTCAGCCACCAGCTCTGGTCTCAGTCTTGCTGCCCACATCACATGTTTGATAGGCGCAGCCAGGTTTAATTCTTGGAAAAAGCTATACAAGGGTTGTCCTGTTACACCTGAGTTGAAAGGGAAGGGCATGGGAAGACTGGTGGCTGGCATGACTTATAACTAGATGAAGAATGTTAACAGAATACCAACCAACAAATTCCAGACAGAACCAAAAATGTCAGAAGACTTTCATCTCAGCATACTTTAGTCTCTGAGAAACTAAAGTGCTAGGAGCTTCAGCTTACTCTTCGGAAGCCTACATTGTAATTTCTATTCTACAAAGAGTTTTGCTCTATGCAGAGCACATCCAAACTCAAGGGGAAGGTACCTTTTTACTATAATTTCCAAGTAATCCTGGATGCAGACATTCAACATACATGAAGAAACATATATGCATAGCAGAGTGCATTGTATCTTCTGAAACATCTAACAAGGAGCCAGTGGCAGCTACAGGGTACTTGCCAGTTAGCTCAGCTTTTGAAGGCATGGGTTAGATAGAGCCAGATTTTATTCCCATCTGGACAAGCTCAATGTAGTCCATGCTGGGCCATGGCAAGACCTCTTACCTCTAGCCAGTATACATCAATCCCAACTACTAGAAAAAGATAATGAAAAACACACTCTCTACTAAGGGTAGAAGCAGTAGCACTCTATAGTTTTCAATATAGGCTAAAAAAACAAAACAAAACAAAAAAAACCCCTTTCTCTGGGTCTGATTATAAGGATAAATCTGAAAGTTAGAGGTAGATGGTTGTTAGCTGGGGGAAAGAAAGAAAAAAAACATGCACAAGCTACTAGCCACCTAGTATAAAGCATTAAAGAGAAAACAAAAGTAACTTTTAGCAATTATGAAGACTACAAGAAAACAGGGCAATAAACATCGGGCAATGTTACTTTTAATAATGCCATTTAAAACTAAAATACTTTAAGAAAGGGGAGGTCCCCTCAAAGACAAGTGATAGTGGCAATCATCTTTTTACTGCCCAAGGTCACTCTCTGCCCAATCAACACAGAGCAAAACTATTTCTTCAGAGGTATACCATTCAGTAGGAAGCCTGGCTATAATTCCTTGCATTTCCTTTCAAATGCAGCCACATTTTCCCATTACACATGCCTATCTGAGGGAAGTCCATTCTGTGATGACAAAGCACAAGCTGTGCAGCTGCAAGCCGGAGAGATGGGCACTGATCTAAGCACTGGGTCAGAGGGTCAAGAAAAATATTTAATCCTCCAAACTTGAACTAGAGGCACTACACACAAACAAGGGACACTTTCAGAATGGACCGAGATTGAAAAAAACAGGGCTGAGAAACTGCGAGAGGGGTCCCAAGATCAGAATAGAAGCAGGGATAGTGTGTCAGGACTAAGACCCAAGGCCAGTGTCATTTGAGGAACATTTGAAAAAAGCCCGACTCCACCATATTCTAGGCAATGCTAATAATCCATCATTGTCACAGGCACCAAATCATATAAAAATGAGGCTAATGTCTTAGTTAAAAGCACAATGAAACACTATTTCTTGCTACTCAGCATCTTAAGGTCTAGCACTATCATTTCTTCAGTGCAGAAGTACTTTCCAAAAACACTGGGAATGCAGATATAAAATGGACAAAGCCTAAGGTGACAGCTCTGACCTGTCCATGTCCTTTAGGAGGAAATTTCTCACTGCCCAGAGGTGTTTGTTTTATTCTGGCTGCTTTTCATTGTAATGGACAGTCTGGTACTGCTTGCCAGGTGCCTCTGGCACAGGCTGAGAAGATTATACCAAGAACATGCTGCATGCCAGATATTTTCTGCAGGATGTCAAGATTTGACAGAAATGGGAAAAGGCAAGAGGCTGGAGTCTGGGTGCACAAAGAGGGCAATAAGGGTAGAGGAACTGCCACATACCAATCCCAGGTGAGGCACGTTTATAGTCTACTCTGGGGCAGAGAGATGATCATCTCTGCTCATGGGTACAATAAAATAAAGAGATCCACTGAACCCATACACAGCGTTATAAGGGATAAAGAAGAGGAGAGCGGCTTACCAATTTCTTTATGGGAATGACAAAACTGACAAATACCAGAGTGATCTAGGTCATAAAATGGACTTTAATGTCTCCCTCTTACAACATGATACACTACTTAAGCTGGAACTTAGCATACAGCTCCCAAGACTGGCTTCCTATGGAGAATGAAGCTGGCATGTCCCTGGCTGCTGTGCAGCTGGAGAAGCCCCAGGCACTCAGTTTCTCAGTATAAACTCTGGAGTCCAAATATCCTCATCTGCTGCAGTTCTCCAATTTGGGAGTTCTGGAACTGGGCAATGTAGATTCTGTGACTACCAAGTCAGTCAGATATTGCTCCCTCCCTTCCCCTTCAATATTGCTATTCTCAGCTCTGTGAGGTACTAAAGAACACCCTGATTTTACAGGGCCTAAATCTTCCATCATCACAGGTTTAAATCCTCTGTTTCATATTTGCTTAAAACATCCTGGAAGTGTGACCCATTCTCACATGACTTCCCCTGTCCAGAGAACTCCTGGAAGTCATACTTTCCAAGTTTCTTACTAGCTGATGGCTCCTTTCTATGCCCAACACAATAAGGTGATTCCAAAGAACTGCATTTAGGAATGAAGAGAGACAGGAGTCTATCTTCTCTCTACACCAGTCAGTCCTTGTCTTGATCACTTTATCCCTTTCTTTCATTAACATGCACATTTGCATGTATACAGAGCTCTGGAAGGATCTTCTTATCTGAAGACTATGGAAATATTTTCTGAATTCATGGAATTATCCTTTCCATTGAGTGATGTTCAAACTGCAGACTGGTCTCTGCCTTCCCAGATGTCTTCTCGTTGCTTGGCTTCCAACCGTCTTCTTTCTGTAAATTAGGGCAGTGTTAAAAGTGGCAGTGTATGTCATATAACCAGTGACTTTCCCTTAATCCCAACTACAAAGTAAACTAATCAAGAGAGAGCTCGATTTCCTGGTCTTCTCTAACTGGATCCCAAGAGTTAATATCTTTAACTTTCCAAGTACTTGGTTAAATGGAAATGTTAATATTACTATTTAATAGAAAGAGAAAGATCTGGAGCTAATAGAAATAAAAAGTATATGGAGTAAGTCAGAAAACTAGAACCCAGATTCTAGTCTTGCTGATAATATATTTAATTCTATTTCTCAACTGTGTTAGTGCTTCCATATAATTGCCCATTAGTCCCAGTTTACTGATCTTTCCATATATTTCAACAGTGATCAAGAATATATTTCAATATTCTTGTTCCAACTTCTTGCTCAAATGGAGGTGGTAGCCCCTGGGCTTTAGTTACATCTTATTACAATCTTACAGAAAAAATATTTCAGAGGCAAACTGAATTTCAGTATTTTAGAGCACTTTCAGGAACCAGAAATCTTCTGGAATATACAATTCCAAAATGGAAAAATGGCCACACACAATGGAGGAAAACTAAGGACTATTTCTAAAAACAAAAAATGCACATATCTGGGCAATCCATCTTTAATTTTTAACATAAAACCCTAGTTTCTATTTAATAATTTTAGCAAAATTGGTAAAATACAGACCACATAGGAAGTGGTCCAAGCACTTCATTAGGTGACATAATATCAGTTCTAATTTCATGGCTTGCCATTTATCTTGACATAAAATGTAGATGACAAGTCTAAATTCTTCCTCCCAAGGGCTATTATTTCAGATAAAGTCTATAAAGATTTTTCAAGTCATAAACCAGGGGGATTATGGAAAACAAGGTGAGTTTAGAGTTAACACTTGCTATTCATATCTTTTCCAAATCAGCAAAACCTTATAAAATTCCTGTACTAAAATATTTGACTGTACTTTAAGGGCAAAGAACTCTGTTAGGAAGTTGACTGGCACTTGTACATGTGAAAAAGAAATTTGCTGCTATTTGGGCACCATCTTGTGGCATGACCAGTTATAGCAGCAAAGTTACAAGAGGCAAAAAAATACGAGGGTCAGCAAATTCCAAATGGAAGGCTAGTTAATTCAGTGCCTGTGACTTGGTTTTATGAACTGAGTTGGGATTCTCTAGAAAACAGCACATTTCTTAGGAAGGCACTGATCTAATTCTCACAAACAGGAAAGTTAGGAGGGTATCTAAAGGCAAAGGCAACCTTATATGAAAACAAACACTGGTTCTGAATTATAAGAAAAAGAACCCAGAAAAGTGAATTACTAGAACTCCAAGTTTTCAATAAATTAGAAAGGCAATATGGAAAGAGTGGCTCAGATTCCACAATTCTAAAATCAAAGCAGTTCTGAAAACAGTTTTGTTTTTAAAGTCTGAGCCAAAACTCATTTGCTGATAAATCTAACCTGAAGGATATATGACTGTTTATAGCCTTTACATATGCCATGTAGGGTGACTAGTCATGCACTCTGCAGCAGAAATATCAGTGTTAATGTGTCTGATTTTGATGTTATGAAACAAGTATTAAGATAACCATAATATCTTTCTAAAATTAGAATATTACAAAATTCTGAAACACTTCCTGCCCTAATGCTTTCTGATGAAAGAATGTAGATCTCAATTAACAAATGTAAATTTAAAAAGAAAGTCTAGTTGTAAACGATATGAGATAACCAGTAAGATTAGGGAGACAAATTGAGAAGCACAAAGAAATAATAAAAATATGAGACGTACATTTAGAAATACAGAACATGACTAGAATAGAGAAATATAGGTTAGAATGAGACAAAAATATTTTCTTCATTTTCAAAAGTAAATGAAAGGTTGCAGGGAGGGTTTAAGTGATTTGCCTATGGTTGCATAATCAGTGAAAAACTGACACTGGAAGCCAGGTCCATTCTTAATTCTCAAACCAGCATTTTTTCCACTATTCTGATATCTGAAAATATCTACAAAGGGAAAAAAATGTGAAAATATATTGACAGAAAGATAAAGAAACATGCTGTCCCTGTATTAAATGGAAAGGAAAGCAGATAATAGCTAATAGACTGCGTGAGAAAAGCTCTCATTAACTTTACCTCCAACCTTTGAAGAAAGTAAACTAAGTAGAGAGAAAGAGCAACAGCAGCCTTAAGGGCAAGGAATTAAGCAAGAATGGAAGAATTAGTATGAAATTATTAACCTAAAGCACTCATATTAACTGGTCCAGAAAATGTTCATTTCCCATCAAAATAAATATGCAGAAATCTATCTAAATATATAAAAGCCTAAGCAACCATTAAGACCAAACAACCAGAACGCCTGGTCGACCAGTTATTATGACACACACTGACCACGAGAGGGCACGATGCTCAATGCAGGAGCTTCCCCCTGATGGTCAGTGCACTCCCACAGCCAAACTCCTGAGGCCCCTCCCCCCAGCCAGCTGACACACATTGACCCCTGGTGTTAAACCATTTGTAGAGACCTGCTTCTGGGTTGGGGTTTTGTATATAGCAGAACTGCTTCCTCGCTGTGATCTATTGAAAGTCAGCCCTCGACATAAGGGTTTGTCTTGCTCCCATACTCTCCCTTCTCTGGGGGCCACCTGCCAGCCTGTCACAGTGGCAGCATGGCAGCGAGGGAAGGAAGGGGGTAGGTGGGGAACTGTCTCCTTCTCTCCCTTCCCCAGGGGCCACCTGCCCGAGGCCAATGTGGCAGAGAAGGAAGGAGGAGGAGGGATGGCAGAAAACTTCGTGGTGGCGGAGCGCTGATGGCGGCCGGTGTCCATTTCTTCCTCGCCCAACCCGGTCACCGTCACCTCCTCTCCCGACCCCACTGGGGCCTTTGGGCCCTCGGCTGGGGCAGGGAACTGGGAATGGGTGGTGGCGGATGCAGCCCTTTTCCCAGGGGGGCCTAGAGCTGGCTCCCTCCTGCAATCCCTCCCTTGGCTGGCTAACCTCCCACAGTCCTTTCCCCACAGCCAGGCAATGGTGCCTACCCCTAGCCACAAATTCGTGTACCAGGCCTCTAGTCCTATATAATAAAAGAGTATTATGCAAATTGTCCCCTCGACTGGGAGGTCAACTGGGAGTCTGACCAGGGGGCAGGGCTAGCCAGGGGAAGGGAGGGAGGCCCTGGCTGGTGGCTGGGGGAAGGGAGGGAGTTCCTGGCCAGCAGCCTCTAGGGACTCTACCAGAGCACAAATTTTGTACACTAGGCCTCTAGTATTATTATAATGAACAATAATTTCCCAGGAATCACATAAATAATAGTATCCTAAATTTGTAAAGCACTTTTCTGAACATTTTTACACATGTTAACTTATGTTGTACTCAAAAAATTCTTCATGGTTAGGTAAGTCACTTTGCTGGAAACTGGGATACACAGACATGCCCATGGCCACACATTTAGTGGCAAAAACTCTATTATACCACATTCCTAAATGATCTGCCCTTGATCGTCCTAGTTAAAGATTGTTAAAATAGAATGGTGTCCAGACATTCTCTATTTCTACTAAGGAAGAAAGAAGAGGAATCTGGATTAAACTATCATACAGATTTAAGTTAGACTGAAGGAAAAATTTTCTGACACTGAAAACTGCTAACCACTGCAACAGATAAATAAAAAGAAGCCTGTCATATTTTATTTTCTGAAGACCTTAAAATTTTCTAAGTACTTTTATTTTCTGTTAAAAAAATTAATTGCCCCAAAGTCCTTCAAAAGGGATTACAAGAATTATAGAAGGAGTATATATTTTAATTAGAGACGGCTAGGTTAAAATGTCTCCTCTCAATTTACCAGCTGGGTGATCTTAGGCCAGTTACTTTTCTGGACCATCTCTAAACTGGAGATAAAGCCATCCATCACAGAGTTATTTCAATGTTACATTACCTGAAGATTCCTTCCAATCCTTTTAATCAACTAAAACCTTGCCATGGCTTTTAATTTTAAAATCTTCAAAACTAAAGTGAGAGCAGAAACAATTGCTTAAAATATCAGGTTCATATTTTTTTCCTTACTCAAAGCAGGTATCTTCACTAGATTGTCAGTCTTAAGGAGAGAAACAAAATCTTATCAACTCTCTAATTCTCCTAAATATGGGTCATAATGCTCTGCACAGGGCAGGTGTTCAAAAAGTGGCAAATGTAATTGGTAGACTATTATGTAAAATTTAAAATGAAAACAATAATGACAAAAAATATACCCTGGAATATGCACTGGACTCACCATATAATATTTACTGGTATTAATAAAAACAGGAGCAACTAACATTAGTTACATACTAGTTATAGGCCTACAGAAGCAGAAAGGAGAGTATTCCTATGGTTTCTGAAGATCTCACTTGATTTCCATTTTATGGATGAGGAAACAGAGAGTATCTAATTTGCCCAAGATCACATAGCCAATAAATAGAGAGCTAAGACTCAGGTCATCTGATGCCGGAGTCTATGTTATCTACTATGCTATACTGATTCCTCCTCCTCTGGTGGAAGAAAGTCTGAAACAAAAATATCTGTTCTTAACACCTAACAGTACTTTTAATTTCCACAGAGAATAATTTGCTAAGTGAGAAGCCTTGAGGTACATGTAGACAGGTAACAGAGAATCTGCTCAATACCAGGTATATAAAGAAGCCAGAAAGAGATAAATCAGGAATTTTCCATATGTATTTTCTCAGATATGAAGAATGGGAAAACTCTGAAGCATAATAAAGGAAGAGTCCTCTATAATTTGTACAGCCTCAGCACCAACAGATAATAAGAACTTATCACAGTGGGTTTCTATTCACAACTAAAGACCTTCATTTAAAAAGTAAAAGGGTACCCACTTAACCAACAATCTCATTTTTAATGACATCACTGAAATGTCCTTTGTATAGCTGGGTACTTAAAAAACAAATACTTCTAGCGGAGCTGCATGCTCATGTGCCAAGAGAGTAGAGGGAATACTCAGATGACATCCATGCATAACTGCTGCTGCATATCTATATAGATACACAGAAAAGCATGATATACTGAAAAAAATGTCATATCTCTTTCTATAGATAGTACTGTTATTACCCTCTATTGATCTTCTGATAATTGTGGTTATCATAGAGAAATCACTTTCTTCAAAGATAACCAATTAATAAAGGGTTAAGGACATTCTCCTTTAAACTAATTATGTTATTGCCATCTATAAAAAGCGGATGAATCCTACCCTATTTCTGTTTTCTATGAGGCCTTTGAGTAAACCATGCACTGGGAAAATCAAAACTGCCTCATTTTAATCATTAAAGTTTCAAAAATTAGTTGTGTTCTACTCTGAAACTCTAGCACCTGCCATGACACACTCTGTCACTGGTTATCTGCCCAGTGCAGCAGAGAGTCTGTAAGCGCCCTGCTATCACCAAAGCAGAGTGGACAGGAAGTATTAATGGCCTTGTTAGACTGGCAATAAACAAAGAGTTTGAAACTTCAATTCGTTTAATGAAAAAATGAAGTTACTTTCAGTAAGTGGAATTTTCAGAATAAATTGCCTTCACAGATTCCACAGATCATGGGCTAAGGCAGTAAGAATGTCTAAAGCCTGAAGGTTGATAAAAAGTGCTTAAGTTCAAAGCCAGAATCACAAACCTTTCCAGACAAGTCAACAGCCTACAATGGGAAGAGAGAGATTTTAACCTCAACTTAAAACTTATAGGTAAAGAAAAATACTGCTTAACATTTTCTGAGAGTTCTTGTACTGAAAAATAATCAGAAGCTAGGTTAATCTAGATATACTCTAATGGAGCCACTCAGGACTGTCTTTACAAAAAAAAAAAATAATTCCTATAGTTATCAATGCCAGTGGCTGGCTTTTCCTTAATATGTCTTCTACCTAAGATCTCAACCATTTGATAACAGCATGACAATCATGGCCCAGGAAAAACAAAGCAAATAATGTTTTCTACCTAGAAGACCATATGTTTTCACACAAAAAATTTTTTTCAGCCTTTGGAGCAAGAACTATAGAAAAAGCCATGGATGAGCTGAAAAGACCGGACCTATCTTAGAAAACAACAGTAAGTAAATGGATTGAGATGCCTTGCTGTGTGGAATAGGCAGCCAATCTCAATATACTTGAGAGGCGTCTAGGAAATGAAAATGACAAAAAAAAAATGAGCTTCATTTTTTTTTTTTTTTTTAACGCATGCAATATAGTTAGCTCTAAAGGGACTAGAGAAGAACACCATCCCTTCAACTCACCTCGGGCTTCTTGCAGTTTCTTGAGCTCTGCTTCCCGTTCAGTTTTGCTCTGCTTACTTCGAACCCCAAGGGCATTGATGACTAGCCTTCTAGCTAGGGCTGCAGAAGTCTCAGGACGCTCCTTTGCTGGCTGGAGGAACTCTGAATGAGAGAAAGAGAATGAAGAAGAGAAAGCACTCTAGCTCCAAGTGATTTAACTCAGTAATTAACATACAAAATAGACTAACAAGGGCTGCATCAGCAGTAATTAATACGAGCCTGATAGATGATCAGAGGAAATTAACATGGCAAAGCACAAACAACCCTGGTTTCTTTATCTGTATTAACACAATTTTTTACAGTGACTCTATCACACAACTAAACACAGAGGTAAACTATATAAGGATGTCATCAGAAAATGCTGCATAGCTTGCAGTTAGCATCACCTAACTTCTCCAAGTGGCTGCTCAGATGCCACATTTCCTACACAGCTTTTTCTATATTATTCTTTCTTTAAAAACATACTTCCTTTAACACTAAAAATAAAAGTCATATGTCTTTACTACTCTGGATGCTGTACAAGTGCTGAAAAAACAGTAACACTACTATTACCAAGAAACAAGCACCTGACATTAGGCTCACCTGCATAAGCTCTAGCTTTGGCCTTGGCTGCTCTTGTAGCCTGTGACAAGGGCCGGATCTTCACCATTGTATGTTTACTACCTAGAGCATCACGAGCTGCAAAGAGAAATAAATACAAGGAGGCAGAGCACATGAAAAAGAGCGATGCAAATGAAAATTTAAGACTAGTTCTTAAAAAGTATTCCCTAGATGTTACGTGCTTTTTTTCCTTCATGGCAAGCAAAGGAGATGGTAAGCTCTAGAAAGTCTGTAAGGGTGGTTATTTTAGACCAGAGATCAAGAAACTATGGCTCTATAATCAAGTTCAGCCAACCACCTGACTTTTGTAAATAAAGTTTTACTGAAATAGAGCCATGCCTATTGGTTTGCATATTGTCTATATAGCTGATTAAAGTGCTACTTCAAATTCATTTGTCTGGGGGGAAAATCTTAAATATTATACGATTTAGTCACACAGGCTTCTTAAATATCCTATACTAGGAGCCCAGTGCACAAAAATTTGTGCACTCGGGGGAGGGGGGTCCCTCAGCCTGGCCTGTGCCCTCTCGCAGTCTGGGACCCCTCAGGGGATGTCCACCTCCTGGCATGCCTGGCCAGCCTGGGTGAGGGGCTGATGACTGTTTGCAGGCTGAACAAGCCCCCCAGTGGGGACCCTCACCCCATGGGGATGTGGCCAGCCTGGGTGAGGGGCTGAGGGCCGTTTTCAGGCTGCTCACAGCCCCTTCAGGGTTTGGGTCCCTACTGGGGTGCCTGGCCAGCCTGGGTGAGGGGCTGAGGGTTGTTTGCAGACTGGCCACAGCTCCCATTGACCCAAGGTCCCAGCAAGGCTGACTGGAAACAGGTTTCTGGGGTTTATTTATCTTCTATAATTGAAACTTTGTTGCCTTAAGCAGAGGCCACAGACTGCCTAGGCAGGCAGTTTCTTCTATTGCTGGCCTCCTGTTTGCTCTAGCTCTGTGGCTGCCAGCCGCCATCTTGGCTGGATTAATTTGCATATTGTCGCTCTGATGGGCTGGTGGGCGTGGCTTGGCTGGTGGACGTGGCTTAGGTGTAATAGAGTGGAGGTCAATTTGCATATTACCCTTTTATTAGATTAAATAAAAGGGTAATATGCAAATTGACCCTAACAGCAGAACCATTGGGAATGACTGGTCACTATGACACACACTAACCACCAGAGGGCAGATACTCAATGCAGGAGCTGTCCCTGGTGGTCAGTGCACTCCCACAGGGGGCGCTCTGCTCAGCCATAAGCCAGGCAGATGGCTGCCAGTATAGCGGTGGTGGTGGGACCTTCTCCTGCCTCCTCAGCAGCGCTAAGGATGTCCGACTGCAGCTTAGGCCTGCTCCCCTCTGGCAAGTGGACATCCCCCGAGGGCTCCCGGGCTGCCAGAGGGATGTCTGACTGCCAGCTTAGGCCCATTCCCCCGGAAGCAGGCCTAAGCCAGCAGGTGGACATCCCACAAGGGGTCCCAGATTGCGAGAGGGCACAGGCCAGGCTGAAGGATAAAGTGCACAATTTTTGTGCACCGGGCCTCTAGTCTACCTATAATCTGTTTATATACTATTGAAATGAACAATTATGCAGCAAATAACCTTGAAAGAAGCTGCTTACTTCTCTAAATACCATTGGATTAAGGTGAAAAGGGAGAGGTGAAGCACATGGGTACCAAAATCCATGCCTCAAAAACCTGTATCTGCCAAATACCTATGCTGGCTGAATAAAATGCTGGTTGGCAGAAATAAAAGGGAACTAAGGACAAGTAGACAACAGACAACAAAAAATAGACAATAAAAAATAACACTGAAATCCACGAGTAAATACCTGTAATTGGACTGGAGAATACTCCTAGGGCATGTGTGTCATCCACCCATTTAATATCAAATCCTTTCTTCCTGCAACAACAAAAAAAACAACAATTTTTATTTCATAAAATTTACTTTATGAAACATCTTTCAAATAGAGTCTCATAAAGCATTTCAGGACGAGAGAGAAACACTCAATAGCACATTGGTGGAATGGGGATAATGAAACAAAAACAGCTTGGAGGGTAGAAGCTACTGAATTTTAAAAGCAGTAATACCATTATAAAGAACTACCTGGGAGTATTTTACATTCTCAGTTATTTTAAAGACATCAACTAATTAATCCTCACAAGTCCCTTAGGGAGGTAAAGTATTTATACACTATTTTACAAGAGATGTTCTTAAGGGCACAGATCAAGAAGAGGTAGAAAGGGGAAGCAAAGGAGGGTTAGAAAAATATGAGAGGAGGCAGAAGGCAGGGAAGGTCACCTGGATTTGATGTATATGTTGGCTTGGGACAGAGACAGAGGGAGAAACAGAGAGGGAGACAGACCACTCAAATAAAATAAAGTAAAAATCAAGTAATGTAGAAAAAGCACAACTCTTATCAGAAAGCCTGCCCTAGTCTAAAAAACACCTTTATTTTGGAGCACAGCTATATAGTTAACACAAGGACTATTAGGATGATGGCATGACAGCTATTTTTTTTTTTAGCTAGGAACTTAAAACTGGACTCAATATAGTACTGTGGAAAGAGCACAGTGTTTAAGGATCAGATATAAATGGAATCAGGTTCTGCTATCCATCCTGGCTTAACCTCTCTTGAAGCTAGGTCTTCTCATCTATAGAAATGGGCATGGTACTTCCTCACAGAGTTGTAAAAATGGAAATAAGATCATCCATGACAAGGCAAAGAGCATGTGCTACTGCAAATTGAGCACTCGGGGGTATTTAGTAAATGAATGGCACTCATTATTTTTTATTATTAATAGCAATATTCATAAAAATATTATTAATATTAATGAAGATGGTGATTAATGATTAAAACACAAAGCTGCCTGTAGTATTTGACTCACAGGCATTATTATAGATCATGACCTTTTCTATTTTTATAAAGTACTATGAAGAAAAAATGTCAACTGCTAAAATATTTTCCCTCTTTCAAACCAAGTGAAGAAAAAAAATTCCTTTGAGAAAAAAATTCATTTAAGGGAAATAGAATAAAGGAAGCTTTGATGGTTAGTTAGAAAATTTCCTAAATGTAAAGGTAAATTTAACCATAGCATAAAGTGACCACAGAGGTTGGAGACTGTGAAAAATTTCAATAGTAAAAATATATACCATAAGATCTTAACTAATAAAAGTGTAATATTGAAATTAACCGTTTCTCTGGGATGGGGTAAGCTACACTCACCAGCCAATCAGAGCGGCTGTATGCAAATTAGCCCAGCCAACATGAAGGCCACCACTCACGGACCTGAGTAAACGGCAGCTTCCATGTAGCAGGAGTGAAAGTGAAACTGCCGCCCGCTCCGCTCAAGCAAAACACACGTTTGCAACATAATAACAATCATAGAATCCTCAGGAGCTGAAAAAAACAGCAGCCTGGGCCTCACCACTAAGTAACATTGTGTCATAATAGACGCTGGGAGGTGAGGTGAAGCAGAGAGGAGGTTTTGTTACATCTCTAGGCCCTGGTTAAAGGAACAGCATCAATTATAGAAGATAAACAAACCCCTGAAACCTGCGTCCAGCCAGCCTTGCTGGGACATTGGGTCAATGGGAGCTGTGGGCAGCCTTAAAGCCTGAAAGCGCCAATCAGCCCGTCACCCACGCTGGCCACAACCCAATGGGGTGAGGGACGTTTCTGGGGGGCTTGGTCAGCCTGGAGACAGCCATCAGCCCCTCACTCAGCCTGGTCAGGCACTCCAGCAGGTGGACATCCCCAGAGGGGTCCCAGATTGTGAGAGGGCACAGGCCGGGCTGAGGGACCTCCCGAGTGCACAAGCAGCTGCAGGGCGGAACAGCGCAGGACCCAGGACCAGTGAGTGGGAAACAGGCAGCAGGGTTGGCGGCCTGCTTGGCGGCTCCTCAGGCCCTTTGAGGGGCACCAGGGAGCGGGTAAGAGGTGGCGGGGGATTGGTGGCCTGCTTGGCGGCTGCCCAGGCCCCTTGCAGGGCACCAGGGAGCAGGAAAGCAAGGCTGCAGGGGCCGGGGTCCTGCTTGGCGGCTCTCCAGACCCCTTGGCGGAACCGGGGAGTGGGAAAGGAAGGCAGCAGGGGACTGGTGAGTGGGAAAGAGTCGGCGGCCTGCTTGGCGGCTCCCCAGGCCCTTTGGGGGGCACTGGAGAGCGGGAAAGCAAGCTTTTGGGGGCTGGGGGCCTGCTTGGCGGCTCCCCGGGTCCCTTCTGGGGATCAGGGAGCAGGAAAAGGCTGGCCTGACCACGAGGCGAGGTTTTCCCAGCTTTCTGGTGGCTGGAGGAAGATGGGCAGTAGGCAAGCTTGGGAGGCAGGCAGCACCCAGCCCTGGCCACAGCTCAAAAAAGAGAACAACATGCAGGGGAGGGTAAGAGTCTGAGAGATCAACAGAGGGGGTGCCTGCTCCAAGCCTCCACAGTGTGCCTTGGGGGCAGGCCCTCAGCAGGTAGACACACACACAGGAGGACTGCTCTGAGCCTCAGATGTGGCTGCAGGCAGGTCCCCAGTGGCGACACACACACACACACACACACACACACACACACACACACACAAAAGGCGCCTGGCAGACTGGAGCCATCAAAGGACATCCACTGAGGGGTTCCAGACTGTGAGAGGGGCAGGCTGGGCCGAGGGATCATCCCCCCCCTCCCCCGTGCACGAATTTCGTGCACTGGGTCCCTAGTAGTTTATAAAAATATTTAGATGTATTCTGGAGAATCTTTTAGACTTTAGAATTTAAAATGCCTCTCTTTTGAGGATGTTTTTAGATTTGATAAGAAAAAAGGTCTTACAGGTAAGATTAAAAAGAAACAAATCAAAGGGAAGTTAATAACTCATTAGAATTAACTAATCTTCAAAGTTTAGACATCAAAACTGATCCTTGGTTTTAAAAGTCATCATTATTAATGACAATCCAAGGTAGTTCTAATATGTGATTTAATCTATACTTGCTTTTTAAAAATTATTATAAATTTTTGATGGAATAGGCTCTGGATACTGGGTCTTAATTGTCTATAAAAACTTAGTTGAATGCATTTGGAAGACCAAAGAAAGGTGAAGTCTCTAAAAAGCCTAAGAAACTACTAACAACTGTTTGGGCAAAACAGCTATAAAAGACAGAGGAAATATTTAACCCTATAAGCAATATGCACTCAGATGATTCTGAAAGTATGTTAAAGTTCTTACTCCACTTATAAAAAATGAAAATGGATTAATATGATGCTAATATACAAAGTCTTCTACCAATAGACAAATAACTTAAAAAAAAAAAAAAGGCCTTGGCACTACATCAAAGACTGTCAAGTGAATGGACACTTATAAGTGTTGTTAAACTAGTTGAAACATGTAACAATCATTTTTTATCATTCTCCACTTGACTATTTCTAACTGAGTGCTCAGAATAACCTCAAATCAATAATTTAATTTACAGTGCTCCTGAACTCTTAGTGCCCTTGGTGCTTGGTAGAAAAAACACAAATCCTTTCATGAGAAATCCTCTTCTTTTATTGGAGGCATCAATTTCCATAAATAAAATTCTAAAAAAAATGGAGAGCTCTTGGAACTAAATGTGCAAAAAAGCAAGACACTATGAGTGAAAATTTTATGAAATAGAACTAAAAAGACTTCAGGTAAAGTAGTTACCAGATATAAACTATATACAGTCTATGTTTAATATACTTGAAGAAATTTTTTAAATTTTGAACATACTTAGAGTAAACAAGAAACTAAAAACTGAGTATGCATATTTGAAAAAAGACAAAACTGAAAAATTAGAAACAATGAAATTTAAAAATTCAATGGACAGATTTAACAACAAATTAAACAGCTGAAAAAAAAATTAATGAACTGGAAACTAGAGCTAAAGAAATTAGAATGAAACAGACAGAAATAAAAAAAATGAGCATTAACATGAGAATCAAGTGAGGGGTCTAATATACATTTGATTGGCATCCTAGAGAAGATAGAAGACAGAGAAACTGGTAGAGGCAATATTTGAAGAGATAATGCGTGAAGTACTCTCCAAAACCAATAAAAAACATTAATTCACTGATTTAAGAAGCCCAAATAATCTCAGAATCCTAACTAATAAAAGAGTGATATGCAAATTAGGTGTCACTCCATCACAAAGATGGCCATCCCCATGGCCACAAGATGGCCGTCCCCATAGCCACATCTAATCTAATAAAAGAGTAATATTGAAATTGACCATTTCTTTAGGATGCCTAAGCCATGCCCACCAACCAAGCAGAGGCTGGCAGTCATGGAACTGTAGTAAACAGCAGGCTTCCGTTGCACCAGTAGTAAACTGTCTGCCTAGGCCGGGTGGGCCTCTCTCTGCTCATGCAACATAGTTGCAACATTGTTTCAATTATAGAAGCCACGGAGCTGAAACCAACAAGAGGCTTTGTTACCTGCCTAGGCCTGGCTTAAAGCAACAGTGTATCAATTATAGAAGATAAATAAACCCCAGAAACCTGCTTCCAGCCAGCCTTGCTGGGACATTGGGTCAATGGGAGCTGTGGGCAGCCTGAAAGCCTAAAAATGCCCCTCAGCCCGTCACCCAGGCTGCCCAGGCACCCCAGTAGGGACCCAAAACCTGACGGGACTGTGGGCAGCCTGAAAACAGCCCTCAAACCCTCACCCAGGCTGGCCACACCCCAATGCGGTAAGGGTCCCCACTGGGGAGCTTGGCCAGCTTGCAAACAGCGATCAACCCCTCACCTAGGCTGGCCAGGCACGCCAGCAGGTGGACATCCCCTGAGAGGTCCCAGACTATGAGAGGGCACAGGCCGGGGTGAGGGACCTCCCGAGTGCACAAATTTTTGTGCACCGGGCCCCTAGTGAGTAAATAAAAAGAAACACAAAGCCTCATGTTGAAAATGCAGAACACTAAAAACAAAGAGAAAGCCTTAACAGTTAACAGCATCCAAAGGAAAAAAATTACATTCAGAAGCAACAGTTGCTAGACTTTGAGATGACTTCTCAGCCTCCACAAGGAATGCCAGGAAACAGTAAAATAATAACTTCAAGTTTCTGAGAGAAAAGTAACTACCAATCCAAAATTCTATATCCTGCAAAAACATCTTTCAAGAATGAAGTTGAAATAAAGCCATTAAAAACGCACACAAAAAATGACTTTCTTACCAGCAGACTATCATTAAAGTAAATGCTAAATAATTGTCCCATACATACATAAAGAAAAAGATTTCAGATGGTAGGTATGAAATGCAAGAACACAGAAAATGGGCAAATCTGAATGCTGAATATGTAAAACTGTAACACCAAATAAAGTTTAAAAGAAGAAAGAGAAAAAAATTAAAAAGAATCACAATGCTCAATCATTATATATATAAAAGCCTAAGTGACTGGCCAACCGGCAGCTATGACACACACTGACCACCAGGGTACATAGACTCAACGTAGGAGCTGAAACCACAGGCATAAAAACATGGAACCAATGTATCTCAGAGGGAAGGGGAGAAGGGAGAGGTGAGAAGAAATTAACCAAAGATCTTATATGCATACTAGAGGCCCAGTGCACAGATTCGTGCACCAGTGGGGTCCTTCAGCCTGGCCTGTGCCTCCTCACAACTGAGGAGGGTGTCGGAGAGCTGGATTTGGCCCAATCCCCACAGGCCAGGCAGAGGGACCCCACTGATGCACAAATCCGTGCACCAGGCCTCTGGGAGCATATAAAATGGGGTGGGGATGAAGTGAAGAATGAATTGGGGAATGAAGCTAAAAGCTCTTAAAGTGTTTGGGAAGAGTGTGAAAATTTTAACTTTAGCCACTGATAAGCATGCATTTTGTAATTTCTAAAGTAACCACCAAAGACTAGAAACAGAGCATCATTTCCTCCAAAAAATAGAATGAAAAAAATACCTCATCCATCCAAAAGAAGGCAAAAAAGAGGAGAAAAAGATGGGACAAGTAAACATACAAAAAAGGATGCCAGGCATACATACAAATACAGTTAACCCTTGAACATGGATGGCTTTGAACTTGCATGTGAATTTATTAATACTTACGTGTGATTTTCTTAAAACCTATAGTATCAATAGATATAGTACAGTATTATAAACTAGAGGCCCGGTGAACAAAATTCGTGCACAGAGGGGTGTGTGTCTGTCAGCCCAGCCTGCACCCTCTCCAATCTGGGACTGCTGGCTCCCAACTGCTCATCTGCCTGCCTGCCTGATTGTCCCTAACTGCTTCTACCTAACAGCCTGATCACCCCCAACCACTCCCCTACCAGCCTGATTGATGCCTAACTGCTCCCCTACCAGCCTGATTGCTCCTAACTGCCCTTCCCTGCCAGTCTGATCATTCCCAACTGTCCTCCCCTGCAGGGCTGGTCCCTCCCAACTGCCCTCCCCTGCTGGCCATCTTGTGGCGGCCATCTTGTGTGTTGGAGTGATGGTCAATTTGCATATTACCTCTTTATTATATAGGATGTACTGTCTCTGTCTTATGATTTTCTTAGTAACATTTTTTTCTCTAGCTTACTTTCTTGTGAAAATATTGTACATAATACTTATAACATGCAAAATATGTGTTAATCAACTGCTATGTTATCAGTAAGGCTTCCAGTCAACAGTAGGCTCTTAATAGTTAAGTTTCTGGGGAGTCAAAAGTTATATGTGGATTTCTGTGTGGGTTGCTCTGCACTCCTAACCTCTTCCTTGTTCAAGGGTCAACAGTACATCAATAATTACAATAAGTAAAATGAACTAAATACAGTATGAAGACAGATTTAGAAGTCATCATTAATACTGGTCTTCCTAACTGCTAAAATAGTCTAGAAAGACTATTTGGCATTTGTAAGGATTTAGCAGAAGAGTGGTTTAATACAGAACATTTCTAATAGACTTGGAAAGGACAGTAAGTAAACTTGATGCTAAAGTTAACAACAGAGAATATGAAAACATAAAAGATAATTTTTCAGAAGACATTTTAAAGAAAACTTCATCCCACTTTACCTAATATCCCCAACCATTTGCAATACTTACTGATAACTGCAGAAAACCCGTAGGAGGTCTTCAGTACGAAATTCTTGAGGGAAGTCATAAATTTCAATGACATGTGGGAATTCACAATCACTGAGGTCAATATCAGGAATTTCACTGTTATAATAATCAAATCTAGGTTCCTGGATGCTTTTTGTATTCTTCATATTCCCTGATAACTAAAAAGAAGAACGATATTAGTGACCATCACATCAAGCCAGAGCATTATATAATACTAGAGGCCCAGAGCACAAAATTTGTGCACTGGTGTGTGTGTGTGTGTGTGTGTGTGTGCGCGCGCGCGCGCGTCCCTCAGCTCAGCCTGCACTCTCTTGCAGTCTGTGACCCTTTGGAGGATGTCCACTTGCCAACTTAGGCCCCATCCGCGCCAGTCAGGGGATCCCTCTCATAGTCTGGGACCCCTTGCTCCTCACCACCCACCTGATCACTGCTCCTTACTACTCAGCTTGCTATTCCTTAGTGCTGCCGCAGAGGTGGGAGAGGCTCCCACCACTGCCACTGTGCTCGCCAGCTGTGATCCTGGCGGGAGCACACTGACTACCAGGGGGCAGCTCCTTGCATTGAGCATCTGCCCCCTGGTGGTCAGTGCACATCATAGTGATCGGTCATTCCACCATTTAGTCGATTTGCATATTAGAGTTTTATTATATAGGATTCTCCCCAAACAATCTTCCTCCTAGTCTCCATGTTCCTATTACTTAACCTTTAACATTGTCTCTGTATTAATGCTGTTCACAAATACAATGACCAAGGTTCTATCACCCAGTTTATATTATACATGTGAAATACTTGAAAAGGTATTGAATTTCTAGCAAAGACAGGCAATGCATGAAACTTAACTTGCATCCATCAACTACTGTATGAGAAAATATGGAATGGTTAATGTGATGAGTTATAAATGGCACATCGTGAAAAATGAATTTCAGAAAATAACTGAAAAGGTCAATTAATAACGTTTGTATTATTTGAGCTTACTGATCAGACTCACCTCATAGTTTTTCTTTAGGAAGTGAAAAGAAACAAAAATTTAAGAATAAAAACACTTTGTTAGTCCACTTTTTATTGAACTTAGCTTACAAAGTAATTTGTTAAGGCAAATTTAAGTGGTACAAGTAATTAGAATTAAGGTCCCCAGCATGAGAACTACCTAAAATAATTGCCACATAGCAGGTCAGTAAAGAAATTAAAGTAATAAAAAAAATTTAAGCATTCTAGGAACCTCTCATGCATTGGGGGTCTCTGACTCTCTCATATATGCAAAGTTCCCATACATATGTACATACTAAATTTGGCTATTTTCTTTTTCTAAAAAAAAAACCGAAACGCCCAACAACCTTAAAATTCTATTAACCTATGAAAAAACTAAAGGCTAGTAACTATTTTACACTAGAAACAGAAGGGAAAGGGAAAAATGGAAAGTGGCAACAAAGCCATTTTGTCATTTGCTGAATCTATTAAAGGCCAAGCTCTTCCCACTTTTTTTTTTTTTTTTTTTCAATCCTCACCTGAGGATATTTTTTCCATTGAATTTTAGAGAGAGTGGGAGGGAGGAAAGAGTGAGAAAAAGAGGAAAGGAGGGAAGAAGAAAGGGAGGGAGGGGGGAGAGAAAGAACCATGTGAGAGAGGCATATCGATTGGTTGCCTCCTGCACACGCCCTGCCCAGGGCAGGGATGAACCTGCAACTGAAGTAGGTGCCCTTGACCAGAATTTGAACCCACGACCCTTGGTCCTCAGGTCAACACTCTAACCACTGACCAAACCAGCCAAGGCTATTTCCACTTTTAGGATGCAGAAAATACAAAGACAGTATTCTTAGCACCATAACAATAAGAGCAGCACATCTATAAAATCATAACGTTTCTTGAAGTCACTCGACAGTTGAGAAAACAAAACAACCAAGAAAACTAAAGTCCACAGAATGACAAGTCCCTCTAAAGAGAAACAGAACATATAAACTGTTGGCCTTTGACATACCATGGGAAGAAGTGGCCACCACACAAGTAAGCAAGAAGATTAGCAGCTAAACTTTTAACAGTCTTAAAAGCCTAGAGTAGGCTGGTGTATCAGTTTAATAACTCAGAGCCCCAGAAACAAGAGGAGTCTTAAATCACTTGCAAGTCTACCCTTATACCAGGTGCCACACTGTCTTGATTACTGTAGTTTTATTATAATAGCTATGAAATCAGGAAGTTTCAGTTTTTCTACTTTGTTCTTCTGTTTCAAAATCACTTTGGTTATCCTGGGTCCCTTGCATTCCCACTTGAATTTGGGAAGTATCTTAATTTTATTAATGAGAGATGAACATGTGATGTTTTTCCACTATTTAGGTCTTCTTTAATTTCTTCCAGCATTTTGCAATTTTCAAAGTACAAGTTTTGTATGTCTTTTGTTAATTCTAAGTATTTTTTTATCCTATTATAATTAGAATTGTTTCCTCCATTTCATTTTTGGATTTCTGGCATTGACTTTCAGAGCTACTTTGCAAAAAACAAACAAAACAAAGCACTGCATGTCCATGCATTTACAAACTGGGGCTAAATAATGCATTGTGAAATGTAAACAATGCATAACTATAAAAATACCTTCGAAATATAAATACTAAGAACTGATTAGAAAGAGAAAGGAAAAGAGGGTGATCTGGCAAGAAAATATGATTAAGCTCTTGACTGGTTTGGCTGGGTGGATAGAGCATTGGCCTGCGGACTCAAGGGTCCCAGGTTCGATTCCAGTCAAGGGCATGTACCTTGGCTATGGGCATATCTCCAATAGAGGGTGTACAGGAGGCAGCTGATCGATGTTTTGCTCTCATCGATGTTTCTGACTCTCTATCCCTCTCCCTTCCTCTCTGTAAAAAAATCAATAAAATATATTTTTTAAAAAATCATATCTGATACCCCACCCTAAAGGTGCTTGGGCATAGCATGATTTAAAAAAAAAAAGAAAGAAAGAAAATACGATTAAGGTCCTTTGCTGTAACCTAGTCCACAAAATTGAATTTGTATAATTATATCCCATTTCTAAGCTAACTATTAAGCATTTTGGCTTCTGGGACTGATTAAATAGCAGTGTTAATAATAGCAAAATATACAATTCTTAGTCTGTATTTCACAGAACAATAGATATAAAACCTACAAGTTCCTGGTCAAGGACACATACCTGGGTTGCAAGTTCAATCCCCATCCCCCTTCAGGGCATGTGCAGGAGGCAACCAATTGATTTGTCTCTCTAACATTGGTGTTTTTCTCTCTCCTCCCTCTCTCTCTCTCTCTCGCTCTTCTACTCTTCCTAAACATCAATAGAAAAAATATCTTCACTCCCTGGGTGAAGCTTAAAAAAAACAAATCAAATACATGTCTGTTAACATGAGCTGGAACTAATAACAAAAGATACTAACCCTCCTACCAATAAGTTTGCCAATCAGTAGAGAGGCACAGGAGCTAAGGAAGTTTTATTTAGACAATGATTATTCCTTTGTTCTTGTACCAACACTCAGAAGGTTAAAAGAGGTCATACCAATATCTTTTTCTATATAAATAATCAACTTAAGTCTCTGGGCATCCCATATCATGGCTTTAGAAGATTAAGTGTGATCTACAGACTCATCAAGAGTTGCAATTCTGGGAGCTCAATAATGGCCTAACTATGCTCTCTACTCTCCTCAGGCAATTTTAGAGGTTCAAACATCACAGGAAACTGCTTCACATGCCAATGGCTGCCACACCCTACTGTATAGCATACTTTCCTGCCTATCAGAAGTATTAGAAAAACCTCCATATGTCTAGCCATCATCAACAAAGAAACAGGCCAGCTGGGAAAAGAGCCAACCATCTTTGGTTGGAAAGTTTTCAAGGTAAGAAAACATT
This sequence comes from Murina feae, assembly GCA_004026665.1. Lineage (NCBI taxonomy): Eukaryota > Metazoa > Chordata > Mammalia > Chiroptera > Vespertilionidae > Murina > Murina feae. The sequence continues at coordinate 15,013 of PVJC01000949.1, read as the reverse complement.
CTGGTTTAACTTTTAATAAAGTATGTTTGGAGTAATACAAATAATAAATTAAGTGTAATAGTAACCAAAGGATTATTAATGTTACTGGATTTGTGACATCTTTTAATAACATTACTATTATTACATCTTCTAAAACCTAAAGAACAGGAGACCAAAGTTTAAAGTTAAATATGCTTCAACATTCTCAATCCATCTCTCCATCTCCTTCTTTTTTGTTCTCATCCATCCTCATCCCTCAACACAGATCCACTTCCTCCCAAGCACCTCAGAAGATATCCAAACACAACACCCAGGCACTAGCTGTCTTTGGCTTAAAACACTACATACTTCATTTTCTTGCCATTCCCAGCTTTAGGACATGCTAATGTCCTCTCTGGCTATAGCACTATGCTCCTCAAAATATTGAGTAGTTACCTACATTCTTTTACACCTATTCTAAACAGTATTAAGACCTGAAAAACAGTTACCCACCTGACTGCCCTGCCCCCTGGATACAAAACCATATCCCTAAGCTACTACACAGAATCCAAGTTCTAGCAGCAATTATGTTGTTTGTTTTTTAATTGATTTGAGAGGAAGAAAGGAGAGATAGAAATATCGATGAGAGAATCATTGTTTGGCTGCCTCCAGCAACCCCTCCCCCCCCACTGGGGATTGAGCCCACAACTCAGGCATGTGCCCTGACTAGGAATCGAACCCATGACCTCCTGGTTCATAGGTTGACACTCAACCACTGAGCTATACCAGCCGGGCAGCAATTATGTTTTGAAAGCATCTGGAGGCTACCTTAAAAAGGAAGAGATCTCTAATTCTCCCCTATAGCCTACATCCATTCAGTGAATATTTAACAAGTTCTACCATGTGTTAAAAGCTCTGTGTGCCATGCCCTTCTTTTGTAGGAAGCTGTCCTTTCTCTATGTGTACCTATGTTCTCTATCCACTCAGGTATTCCCTTTCCCAACTCCTATGAATGCTGCTGCCTTTCTCAGACTAAGACCATCTTCCAATGCCTGGATCCTTAATAACTTCTCTATATTCACCCAAATTCCCCCATTATTGGTATTTCTGAACCAAATTTGATTCTAAAATCTCTGAACAGTTGCTTTTCCTAATTATGGGTTAACAGTAACTTCTAGTTACCACACTCACTTTCTGAAATACATTTAAGTTTCTGCATTACCTTTGAGCAGTGGTTCTCATTTTATGTGCATCAGAATCACTTGATGGGCTAAAGAGTTTGCATTTCTAATAATGTTCCAAGTGATACTCATGCTGTTGGTCCAGGGACCATATTATGGGGACCACTGTCTTTGAGAATATGATGAAAGCTAGGAAAAACTACACCTATAAAAAATATCATGCAATTTCAAGGGGTTCATGAATGCTCATTCATAGATACTTTCTGCACTAATTTTTTTTTAAGGAATGTTTAAAATATATTGTTTGCTGATTTGACCATAAGAACTGCTAACTGTGGTACAGGTAGGTAGGTGTGCATGCAAACACATTCTAAGAGTGAGAAGAAATTGCTTGGTATTGGAAAGTCAATTCTGTCCAGTGGGCTGACCTTGTCAGTATCATGTGTCTCTTTCACATGCATGTGATTATTTTTCTGTACTCCTGGGTTTAACTCTCAGAAACAAAAGACTCATCAGTATTTAAAAGGCTCTTTGGAATCACTCACACAAAACTCTTTTATAGGTGAGGAAGTGGTCTGGTAAAAAGAATATAAATATTGGAGTAAGATAGAATTAGACTGTAATCCTGATTCTCCCTTCACTAAAGGTATGATCACTAAACTTCAATTTTCTCATTTATGAAATTGGGGATTTTATAGGGAAGTAATTTTTTTCATTTTAGGTAAAGGTTATGTGAACTCACCACTATAAGGAATAAAAGGGAAGTAGTTTGTATTTATGTTAATTTAAATGTTGTCTAAATTAAGAAAATGAAAATATTGAACTAAATAATCTGTAAGATTCCTTTAAAAAATCTAACATTTTGTATTTATGAACTCTAACTAGCCAGCATGTCATTATCACTTATATTTTCTATATAGACTCAACAACCATTTCTTCTTTAACTCAAAATAAATTTCTTAAAAAACAATCATACCTTCCTTTATTTTACTCTTCCTTTCTCTAATTCTTTCACTCTACAGTGTCTAAAAACATCTGATCATCTACTGGAAAAATAAAATAAACAATAATAAACTATCCTACTCCCCTCAAATAAGCCTGTGTAAAATATATCTTGTCAACACAGAAGAGCCCCTTTGAGAAGTTTCCCTCTGTATTCCTCAACAGATAGCCAGTATTCATTAAATTCATCTTTAATTTTCACTAAATCACTCAGGACTTAGCTGTTATAAGTGTCACTCAATTCTGCATTTTTTTTTAAAGCTCTACCAGATATAGTCTTTTCTCAGTCTATAATCCTATGTGTATTGCAGGAACCCTTACATTGGAGGTAAATCAGTGAATGAATACAAATGTCTCTGAAATCCCAAGTTCTATGAATTTACAATTACCAAAGCATCAAGCAATTTCCAGTAAACATACCTCTTGAAGAAGACGTGGATCCAGGCAGTCACCATCATCATTAAACATGGACTCCCAGCTCTCCTCAGCAGCTGTACTTTCCTCCATGTGAGAAGCTTCAGTCATTTTCGGTTCCATAGATGTCTCTATAGAAACTGATTCTATACCAGGAAAGGATATACCAAATTCTATATTCTCTGAGTCATCTTCCTCTTTTGTTTTGAACTCAACAGTTTTCAGTTCATGCAATGCCTCTGTTATATCACTAGTACAGTCTAGATCATTGTCCAAGGCACTATCTGAAAGTACTTTTGTCCCATTTAAAATACTGAGTTCAGAGTCCAAAGAGACGTTACAATTACTACCAGCAATCCTCTTTATAGGCAAGGATGAAGCACAATCTGACGAGCTCTCTGTCAACTTTCCTATTGACTCTGTGAAACTACATGAAATACTCTCAGCATAACTATCTGAGCAAGCAGTGAGGTTGCTGAAATTTTCAGTGTCATTCCCACCTCTAGCTACATGAAAAGGGGTTATATCTGTACTCATTTTTAAATATTCTGAGAAACTACTTGTGTTGCTATAGGCTTCACCAGCTATTCTAACTGCAACAACACAAGGGCTGTCTACAGTTATTTGATCAGATATAGTATCTGTAATGTCCATCATACATGCCTTATTTGTAATGTCACCTACACTCTTAAACCCATTACCTGTATCTGTTTCATGAGCAAGAGCAGCTGTATCAGAAGGATCATACTTTACGCATAACTCATCAGCAGTGTTGTCATTCTCCTCACACTCTCTAATCATCGTTGGCTCAAAAATGCCATCTGTGCTCTCTAATGTGTTGGCTGAAGTCATTTTATGAGAGATGTGACCCGTTGTCTCAGGAATGGAATCTATACCTTTCTGACCCAAGATGAAATCTATACTACTGGCTATGTCACCAACATTCTCAGCTTCAAAGTCTACACAAGGTTGATCAGTGACATCATCTGGACTTCCAGGAACAGGAACAGTGGTGATGCCTCCACAGCTGAGCTTCAACATTCCACCTGTTGTTTGCATGCCTTGTTGCACAATTCCAGAATCAGAGCTTAGTTTTACTGGTCCACTCATACTCTCAGGTTTCAAAATAGAACTTAAAACTCCAGGAAACTGATATTGTATCTCTACAACATTGGAATTTGTTTCAATTCTGCTTTCTAAATCTCTGTTTTCAAATGTTTCCCCACTTAGTTTGAGCCTACTGAAATCAGAGACTTCCACATTTTGGAATGGTTTGTTTAAAATTGGAGCCTCACTGATTTCTGAACAAGACTGAGATAGAAGCAACCTCTCGTGTCCTGTCACATCTGTGGTTTCAACCTCCAAACACTCCACCTTCTTTGGTTTAAAATGTCTTTGTAAAGGTATACTAGGTACAGTCCCAGAATTTAGGACTTCTTGCTGATGTCCTTGGGATAATATTTCTTTGGATTCTGTGGCTCCTCTCTTAGTACAAATCCTAACCTCACTGTTTTCTTGAAGGCACGTGTCTTTTCTTAATTTTGTTGAAGATTTCTTTCCTTCCCTACGATTGTGCTCCTTTTTATCAGGATAAATACTCAGTCTTTGAGTCTTAGGTTTTTCTCTAAAGATCTCCTTTTGAGAGAGACAATTTTTTTGTTCTTCCCCCACAGAATTAGGTGAACCACAGCTTTTTTCCTCATCCCCTGTCTTGAGGAGTACTACACCCCTTCGAGCTTTAGGTACATAAAGTGCCATGTCAGGCCTTCTGGTTCGAACTCTGCATCTCATTGCTTCTTGCTGCATGGCACCACACCACCTCAATCTGCAAGAAATAGAATGATTTAATTACAAAAAACAAATTATTGAACCAAGAGATTTTTTTAAAAAGTAGAAGGCCTACTAATCCATCCTATAGAAACCCTCAAGTTAAAAGAAAATCTGCCATAAAATAAATACAATCACATAAGCAATAGAATTCCAAAACTGCCCATATATTTTATCCATATATCCTCTTTCTCCATATTCCCCAAATCCTTTACCTCTACCTCCCAAGTGCTCTCTACTTTTTAAACAAGTAACCTTGTCTTAGGCTGAATTAAAAAAGATTATCTGAACAGTGATTTTCTTTTATCTAGTACTCATAAAACACAACCATCTCCATATTCTAGGTCATAATTTACATAGAAGAGTATACTCAAGGAGGATACCTAAAAATATATTGGCTCAACATAAATATTATATATATGTAAGTATAATGTTTTAAGAGTAACTTGAATATGGGCTAGAAAATAATATGACTTATCAGGGACTGCTTTTGAACTATGATTTTTAGGAAGAAATAGGTAGTGGGAGAGAGAAAGCCATTATTCTATTAATACTATTTAATCAAGTGACCTATTATAAATTGTTCTTCTTTCCAGCAGCAATAAAACAGGTCTGAGTAGAATGTAGAAGGGTGGAGGCCAAGGAATGAGATGAGATAACTCATACTAGTAACTTCCTGACAACCTCCACCATGATTGCTCAATGGAATTTAAAAAGGGGAAATATTTAACAAAGGTTAAATAAACCTGTACCTAGCAACAAAATATAAATGTGCTAGATAATTTCATATTGAATTATTCTTTTAATATCCAAAAAAGTGATGTATTAGGTTGTCCAGAATAAAGTGAATAAGGAGATGCTATATGTAGCAAAAAAACATACACACTTCGAAGCACCCATTGTTATTATTTCACCACATACATTTCAAAGAAAGAGATAATAAGATGAAAAGAAAGGCTAACAAATCCTGTTCACTCTATTCCAGATCCCTAAAACTTCATCTGTTTCAGACTGCTTCCTCAGTAAAGGAGCTGTGCCCTCATGGCACAGGCTATTTTCTTTTCAGTCCAGGTATATACCATGACCCTGATCATCCAGTGTCCTGAGTGATCTGCTTATCCCTTTTCCCTTTTGATGTGTTAATTATCTAGCCCACCAATCTTCGTGAATTTTCTATTTTGCTGTGGAAGAATATGACTTTAACATTGAGCCATGCCAGGATTTCTCTTAAATGCCTACTTTTCAAAGACAAAAGTACAAATGTGTATTCCACTGGAGAATATGCCATAGATATAGCATATTTTGATCTCAGAAAAGCATCTGGCAAAATATATGAAGATGAACCCCTGGGTGCCTGCGCAGCCTGGGTGAGGGGCTGAGGGCTGTTTGCAGGCTGGCTGGAATCAGGTTTCTGGGGTTTATTTATCTTCTAAAATTGAAATTTTGTTGCCTCGAGCAGAGGCCCAGTCAGCCTAGGCAGGCAGTTTCTGCCATCGCTGATGTAACAGAAGCCTCCTGTTTGCTCTAGCTCTGTGGCTACCATCCGCCATCTTGGCTGGGTTAATTTGCATACAGTCGCTCTGATTGGTTGGTGGGCGTGGCTTGGTTGGTGGGAGTGGCTTACGTGTAATAGAGTGAGGCTCAATTTGCATATTACTCTTTTATTAGATTAGCTAGGTTATTATACAGAACAAATTTTTTCTTCTATGTTTTTATGCTTCTACATTTCTGAAGAAGTTAGTACCAGAACCAAATGGTAAAAATTAAAAAAAAAAAAAGCTTAGCTCAATATAAAAAGAACTCTACTTCTAGAGTTCTCCAACACTATTTTTAGGCAATGAACTCTGTATCTAGAATAATTTAAAATAGTCTGAATGACTGATATACTAGAGAAAAAATTTCTATCTATAAAACAGATGGGTCTGGATTAATTTTAAATTAAATTCTATGATTCTATTTCTCATCTATAACAGACATATCAAAGGCTTCAAATTTAAAAGTATTATGTGGTACAGCTAATGACTTTTAAGTCTCAATCTTTTATTTTTAGTTAATGCCACATATTATCATAATACAATTTCCTAAAGCTGAATAACAGAATAAATTTATGCTATTATCCATTCCCTACCAAAACAATGAATTCAAGTATGACATGACCAGTGGTGTGCTTATAATGTTTAGCAACCAGTTTTCCAAGTCTAGTTTGGAATACTGATTGACATTTTTGTTCATCTCAATGATGCAAACAATGTGAAGTAATAACTTTGTTTTTTTAAATTCTCACCCAAGGACATACTTAGAGAGAGTAAGGAGAGAGAAACATCAATGGGAGAAACAACTATGTGAGAGAGAAACAACCATCCTTTGCCTTCCACAACAGGGACTGAACCGCAATTCAGGTATGTGCCCTGTCCGGGAATTAAAACTGTACAAAAACTGCAACCTTTTGGTGCACAGGAGGACGCTCAACAAACTGAGCCACTCCGACACAGTTTTTGAATGGAAGGCTATATCTTCAAAATTTTTGAGCTATGAAAATGTAATAGGTACATTTTAAGTTTGCATTACTAGTATTTTTTCCATCACTTAAAGTCTAGACAATAAACAACAATGAAGCCTTGACTTAGGGCATTTGCCCAACTGCCATGTAGATATTCCTACTGTGGCTAATTTTAAGCTATCATTGTGGTAATGATGCTAAACATGAAAATGGGGAAAAATATACAGTAGTATATCATGATACAGTATTTTAATCATAATATATAACAAAACTAATTCAAGGTCATTGATCATATTAATATGTAGTAAGATAACTACAAAGTGATGAATTTTAAGTATTTATTACATTTTATAAATGACATTTATCTATATACTAGAGGCCCAGTACACAAAAATTTGTGCACATGGTGGGGGGGTGTCCCTCAGCCCAGCCTGTGCCCTCCAGCAATCTGGGACCCCTCAGGAGATGTCCACCTGCTGGTTTAGGCCCGCTCCCCATGAGATTAGGCCTAAGCTGGAAGTCAGACATCCCTCTGGCAGCCCAGGAGCCCTCAGGGGATGTTCACTTGCTAGTAGGGAGCAGGCCTAAGCTGCAGTTGGACATCCTTAGCGCTGCTGAGGCAGGAGAGACTCCCACCACCACCACTTTACTGGCAGCCATCAGCCTGGCTTGTGGCTGAGCAGAGTTCCCCCTGTGGGAGTGAGTGCACTGACCACCAGGGGCAGCTCCTACATTGAGCATCAGCCCCCTGATGGTCAGTATGTGTCATCGTGACCATCATTCCCAGTGGTTCTATTAGGACCATTCTGCATATTACCCTTTTATTATATAGAATAGAGGTCTGGGGCATGGGTGGGGGCCAGCTGGTTTGCCCTGAAGGGTGTCCCGGATCAGGGTAGGGGTCCCACTGGGGTGCCTGGCAAGCCTGGGTAAGAGGCTGAGGGCCGTTTTCAGGTGGCCACACCCCCTTCAGGGTGGGGGTCCCCACTGGGGTGCCTGGCCAGCCTGGGTGAGGGGCTGATGGCTGTTTGCAGGCTGGCCAAGCTCCCCAGCAGGGCTCTTCACCCCATGAGGGTGGGGCCATTCTGGATGAGGGCTAATGAATTGATTTGATCCAGAACTTACCAAAGTTCACTTGAGACATTTGATATTTGAAACTGCAACTATTCATTCTTCCAGAACAAATTCTCTAAGCTCTATTACTTGTTACCGCATTAGAATGCATAACTAAACCATATATTTGTCTTAACACTTTATTTGGAAATAATTTCTAATTTATATAAATTACAAAAGTAAAAATGCTGCAGGAGGCAATGAGCACATGTACACCTTTACCCATATTTATCTACCGTTAACATTATATATCCCACCTGTTTTACCATTTTTGCAATCATGCATGTTCCCTCCCCTTTTCTTGTCTCTCTCTTCCTCCCTCCCACCATCCCTCCCTTCACACACACACACACACACAGAGACACACACAGACACACACACTTCTCTTCCTGAAACTTTTGAGGACAAATTACGACATCATGGCACTCTACCCCTAAATATTTCACAGTGTGTTTCTTATAAATAGATGTATTCTTACACATTATAAATTATAATTACACATTATAAATGTAAGCAAATCTAACATTGATACCTTTATCAAATCTAACGTTAAGTATTCCAATTTTGTCAGTTGACTATGTCATTTCCTTTATAGCATATTTCCCTCTCCAATACAAGACCAGTATAGAATCAGGTAATACTTTTAGTTACTACATCTGTTTAGCCTTCAACATGCTAGAAAGTTTCCATAGCTCTTCAGTGTCTTTTATTATGACACTAGAGGTCTGGTGCACAAAAATTTGTACACTCGGAGGGGAGTTCCTCAGCGAAGCCTGGCCTGTGCCCTCTCGTAGTCTGGGACCCCTCAGGGGATATCCACCTGCTGGCTTAGGCCTGCTCCCTGGAGGATCAGGCCTAAGCTGGCAGTCAGACATCCCTCTGGCAGCCCAGGAGCCCTCGGGGGATGTCCACTTGCCAGCAGGGAGCAGGCCTAATCTTCAGTTGAACATCCTTAGTGCTGCTGAGGAGGTGGGAGAGCCTGGGTGAGGGGGTGATGATTGTTTGCAGGCTGGTCACAGCCCCTTCAGAGTGGGTGTCCCTGCTGGGGTGCCTGGCCAGCCTAGGTGAAGGGCTAATGGCTGTTTGTTGGTATGCCATAGCCCCTTCAGGGTGGGGGACCTTGCTGGGGTGCTGGCCAGCCTGGATGAGGGGCTGATGGCTGTTTGCAGGATGGCCACAGTCCCTTCAGGATGAGGGTCCCCAATGGGGTGCCGGGCCAGCTTAGGTGAAGGGCTGATGCCTGTTTGCAGGTGGCCTCAGCTCCTTCAGGGTGGGGGTCCCCGCTGGGGTGCCTGGCCAGCTTGGATGAGGAGCTGATGGCTGTTTGCAGGCTGGCCAAACCCCCCAGCAGAGACCCTCACCCCCTGAGGGTGTGGCCATCCTGGGTGAGGGGCTGATGGCTGTCTGCAGGCTGGCTGAGGCCCCCAGCGACCCAAGCTCCCAGCGAGGCTGGCTGAAAGCAGGTATCTGGGATTTATTTATCTTCTATAATTGAAACTTTGTTGCCTTGAGCAGAGGCCACAGGCGGCCTAGGCAGGCGGGAAGCTTGGCTTCCTCCATCGCTGGGGCAACCAAGCCTCCTGTGCTTGCTCCAGCTCCGTGGCTTCTATAATTGAAACTTTGTTGCCTTGAGCAGAAGCCACAGGCAGCCTAGGCAGGTGGGAAGGTTGGCTTCCTCCTTCGCCAGGACAACTAAGCCTCCTGCTTGCTTCAGCTCCATGGCTGCCAGCCACAATCTTGGCTGGGTTAATTTGCATATAGTCGCTCTGATTGGCTGGTGGGAATGGCTTAGGTGTAGCAGAGTGACACCAATTTGCATGTTTCTCTTTTATTAGATTAGATTGACATTTTGTAAGACTAGCACTCCCTACCTCTCTTTACAAAATTAAACATCCCTCATTTAATGTCTGCCTGCCATTTCCTAATGATTAGATTGAGATTATACATTCTTAGCCACAACAGTACATAGGTGATCGTTTATCCTCAAGGCATCACATCTGGAGGCATGTGATTTCCACTTCTCCTTCAGTGATGATATTAACTTAGATCACCTGGTTAAAGTATTGTCCAATTTCTCTACTATATAATTACTGTGTATTTAATGAGCAGTCTGTGATGTAACACTTAAAAAGCATGTAAATATCCTGCTCCTCAACAAAATTTCCCTAGATTTTACATAGACTAATGATTTTCATCTGATCCAAAATTTACTATGATGGTTGCAAAATGATGATTTTCCAACTCTACAAGTCCCTTCATATTTATCAGTCAACCCTTGGCATTTTTTCAGGAAGCAAAAATAAACCATATATCTCATACCTCACCTCAGAAATTAGTATCCCCTGAGTTAAGACTTCATGATAAAATGTTAGCTTTCATAGTTTGCTAATATACCTGAAGAATATTTTCTAACTTTTGCAAATGGAAGATGAAAGTAATTATCACCTTATCCAATGTCCCCTTATAAAAAGAAGGGAAAAAGCATGCATGTCTCTCAAAGTCATATGCCCTTTAACAGATAGAGCATAATGTGTCTCTTTCTGCTCTTTTCCAGAAAACACAAAATTTAAGTTTGGAGTTCAAACACAATGATTAACCCATCCCAGATGGCTGGTAATGTTTATTTCTCTGTCCCTTTTTAAAGCCACCTCAAATTCCTTTGGGAAAGAGGCAAGGCACAATCAATTCATACATGTTAATAAACATGTATGTGAGGGGCATGAAAACATTTTGTGGAAATCTACTTTCAACTTTCATTTGTTTGAACTATGAAATATTCTATAGAATAATGCAATGTTTCAAATGAGGTATACAGAGTTCTGACACTGACATCCCCTTCAAATGACTTGCAAAATTATGCAATAGAAAGATATTTAGGTAAAGTATATATTAAATTGCCAATGCAAACATTCTGAATGCAAGGTTCAACAGTTAGATTTTCAATTCAAGATGACAGATGAAGCATACATATATACCTTCCCCCCCTAAAAATTGATCTACATTTATATGGGAATTCATTTTATAATTAATGTGGAACTTCAAATCAATGGAAAAATATGGAATATCCAATGTCAGAAAATTGCCTGGCTTGCTTGACAATACTTTATTGAGGATTTTGCTTGTATATTCATGTAAAATCGGTCTATCATTTTCCTTCCTAGTACTGGGAATTACATGACTGGGTTGTCAAGGTTACTATAAGACACGTTATATAAGTTAAGAATTTATGTATAAGGCTAGGCTTACTTCTCCTTAAATGTTTGATATAAGTCATCTGTAGCACTGCCTTCGAATAGTAATTTTTGTTGAAAATGTTTAATAATAATTTACTTTCTTTAATGTTAAGGTCACTGAAATTTCTTCTTGAGTCAGTTTCACAAATTGCTCTAGAAAATGTCTTTTAATGTAAGTTTTCAAATATATTGATATAGAAGCTGATCACAGTACTTTCTTAGCATTCTATCATATGAATACTTGTCTAAATATCTAAAGTTAATCATTATTTATATCTGTCTCCTAGACAACTGTACAATGCTTTTACTTCACAATCCCTTCCATATGTATTCTTAGTTTTCATCTTAAAATATCTTTACACTGCTCCCATCTTTTAATACATTTTTTTCTATTGTTACTGTTAAAAAAATCGGTTTTGTCATTGCTTTCTGTAGATATCTCTCATTCTTCTCTGATGAATCTCAAGATATTATCTTATGAATTTGGTGTTCTTAAATGTCTATGTGCTTAAGTATGTGTTTAGTATTATTAGTTTTCTACAAGGGCAACACTATTTGAATATTTTTGCTATTAGTCTTTACCAGTTCTAGTCATTCAGGGTAATATCTTTAAATTCAACTTCAATATCACCAATTTTCTTTTCATATTTGTCTATTCTGCATTTTATCCTATCCAATCAGTGCTTAAATTTTAATGACTAAGGTCCTATTTGTCCCCTCCACTGCCCCTGATCACCTTGGTCTTATTACTTTTATAATTAGATTTAATTTTTGTTATAATACTAAGTATTTACTATTTAATAGTTTTACTTTTTGAAATTCTTGAAAATTTAATTCTACTGCCTGTTGTATATTTTGACTTTTGCTTAAGGCATCAATTATTTTTTTAATTACATTACTGATGTAGTGTGCTCCACATCAGTGGGACTTTAGCAATATCAGTGGGAATTCCATTCAGTCAGACTACAAGCTTTCCTCTATGTAGTGGCTCTGCATTAATGTTAATTTTTAACTTTGAGGCATTCTGGACCATGCAAAAAGTGTAAAATATGAAACTCAAACTCACATGCTAGTAAAACAATAGCTACAAAATCTCAGGAAACTTTCCCCTTCATTCAGAACACAGATAAAAACAGGCAAGTTTCCTTATTTTTCTCTGTAACTGAGTAATTTTTTTTCCTAGTCTACCCTTAGATTCAGAGTACAATGCTTTGAGATTTAAGCCTTTAGTAAGTAACCTCAATTTCCAACTCATCTGTCCCAGGCCCAATGCCTCTAGTCCTATTTCACAAATGGTTTTTAAATCTAAGCCTCTTATCAAGAATAGCAACCTTAGTAAAATAAAAATAAACAAAAACTGTAAACAATCGTCCTGATTGGTGTGGCTCAGTTGGTTGAGTGTCCTCCAGTGCACCGGAAGATTGCCAGTTCAATTCCCAGTCAGGGCACATGCCCATGTTGTGGTCTCGATCCCCAGTCGGGGTGAGCGGGGGCATGTAGGAGGCAGCTTATCCTCACATCAATGTTTCTTAAAAACTGTAAACAATCTAAACAGGAGTAATTTTCTAAAGTTATGGCTCATCCATACAGTGGGTGGATATCCAATACATAATGCTAAGTGAAAAGAATTTACAATCCAACCCATTTTTTTACACAAAAGTATTCGTATGATCCTCACTGATGTGCCTCAGTTAGTCGGTGCATCATCCATATACTAAAGGTGAAGGGCTCAATTCCTGGTCAGGGCACATACCCTCAGGGTGCGGGTTCAGTCCCTGGTTGGGACATGTGCTGTAGGCAATTGATCCATGTTTCTCTCTCACATCTATATTTCTTTCTCTAAAAACCAATAAAATAGAAATATATGTGCATGTACATGAATATGCAGTCAAATAAGGACTATAGTTCAGGGGTTAGAATCCCAGCCGCTTGACTAGCTCTGATTTCAGACAAATAACTTTATTGTGGCAAAATTTATTGCTCTAAGCCTTAGTTTATTCAAAGCAAAAAGTGAGGACAATAATAAATTAATTCATAGGCACACTAAATAAAATAAATAAAATAATGCATGTATAGACATTTCCCAGTCATTGAAAAAGTGTCAATAAATAAAGGCTGGCCATTATTTAAATAGGCAGTTGAGTTCCTTAAGTTACAAGTTTGCACAGGGAATCAAAAGCCCTTATAATATAGTACTATTCAAAATGTGCCATGATTGCCTATAGAATCCATTTCTACTTGACACTAACATCTACTTCAACTATGTATCCTGGCTTTGCTCATTAATCTCTAACAGTCTAATGTTTTGTCCAATAATTATATCCAATAATACAAAGTAAACACAAAGCAATTCAATTGTGAAGTGAAAATATAAAACTTGAAAAGAATGCAGGATTTCATGAAGTCTTTGAAAATACTATTGAAGGAAGTGTTCATCTTATAGCAAAACCCTTGGGGAATAACGATCTGGCAGAATCAAACCAGTGAACAACGGAAGAAGGGAAAACCCAAGAAGGATGATGACAGAACAGGAATCAAGGAATAAAATGCCAAAAATTAAGAAAAATCTCTTGAGAAACTAGGAATGCTCTCAATAGTTTTGGTAAAATTGATGCACTAGGCTAGTCTACTAGTATATGATAAATCCTAAAAGAAAAAAAAAATCCAACAAAGTGTGAAGGATGCTATCAGACTGTCACATAATTTTAGTGGAATAATTATACCAAGAAGGTGTACCATTCTTTGTTAATTCTAAGTATTAGCACAGCTGTAATTACAACTTAAATTTTTTATGAATAACTATAAAACTTTATTCTTCGTTTTAAATAGGTCCACTCTAATAAGCATTTCCAAAGTACTAATTTTCTTACTTAACAAGAATTTCTCATAAATATATATACCTAAGGGAAGAAATGCTATTATCTAAACTCTTAATTGTAGTTACATCTGAGAGAGCAAAAAAATGAGGGAAAATAATTATTTTTTATAGCTGTATCTCACTATTGTTTGAATTTGTTAACATAAATGCAGTATTTTTGTAATTAAATTTAAAAAATCATTAAAATTTAAAGATCTGCTATTGTTTTTAGATTAAGAGGCCATTACTATAAATTGGTGTAGGAGAAAGCAAAGGCAATGAAATTGATAAACAGATCTTTACTGGACAAAATCACTATAAACAGGAGAATGATAAATGAAGAAAAGAGTAGTGTCTTTAATATACTTGACTGGACATTAAAACAAGCAGTACATAAATCACTTGATGTTGGAAAGACACCTTTAAATGTTGCAGAATGCTGAAGCAATCTCTACTTTTTGGTCAAGAATGATCTAGAACTACTACACTGTCCAATAAACTAGCCACTAGCCACTCATAGCAACTGAGCAATGTTGAAAAATGGCTGTCTAAACTGAGAGGTGCTGTGCATGTAAAATACCCCTCGATTTCAAAAACTGGGTGTACCCCCCAAAAAGTAAAATGCCCCATTAACATTTTTTATATGATCTAGATGTTGAAATGGTACTATTTTTTATATAATGGGTAACATAAAACATATTAAATTAATGTCATGTTTATTTTTATATTTTTACTAGGGGCCCGGTGCACAAAAATTTGTGCACTCGGGGTGGAGGGAGTCCCTCAGCCCGGCCTGTGCCCTCTCACAGTCTGGGACCCCTCAGTGGATGTCCTATGATGGCCCCAGTCTGCCAGGCACCTTTTGTGTGTGTGTGTGTCACCACTGGGGACCTGCCCCCAGCCGCATCTGAGGCTCGGAGCAGTCCTC